>VXBI01001488.1:81383-265914 GCA_013397375.1 Toxostoma redivivum
GAGGGAAAGGGAAGGGAAGGGAAGGGAAGGGAAGGGAAGGGAAGGGAAGGGAAGGGAAAAGACCACCACTCTTTTCTTGTCTCTCCTGACCCCATTATTATCACCTTCACCATCTTTCCCAGACCATTAATCTCTTGGTCCATTCAGAAAGTATGCTTCCTCAGCCAGGTGCTTGTGGCTCTGGAGCAAGTCTGTGGGAGCAGGATTGGGCAGGGTGCCCTGCCTGCAACAAGCTCTGGCCCATCATGGGGCAGCAACAGGCTCTCTGTTGCACCACACTAGAGTCTAGTTGCATACACAGGGTGGTATGTGGGGGCCCATCATTTTAAAGCAGCTGCCTAGTCTGAACTAATCATCTCAGCTTCTTCTTTGGTCAGTATGGAGAGTCTAAGGGAAGTGCCTAAGGTGGTATGGGTGGTTCTTCCTGGAGATGTCTGCTTATCTACTATTAAGTGACCTTAGACAATCAACTCTGACTAGATATCCAACTTTTAGATAACTACTTTTAGATAGCTGCATAATAGAAATACCCCTCTAGGGCATAAAGATGAATGGAGGATAATTAATTCAGAATGGTGAATCAGAAATCAATAAATTATTTGCCCCTTGAGAACTCAAAGTCTATGAGCTTTGGATTTTGGGGTATTTTATTATTTTTTTCTCAATAGACACATATTATTTTACCCTTCTCCTATAGGTGTCTGAATAAACTACATAATTTCCTGATATTATCATCTAATGGAGCTATTCTTGCACTAAAGGAAGGTGGAGGCTTGTATTTTGGAGCTAGAGGCTTTGTAGACAAGGCCCACGGACCATTCATTGCATGTGTTATTGCACAAACCCTGAATGAAAATTTCTCAGCATGTGATGAGTTCCCAGCAAACCCGACCCCATCTTAGCAACCAGGGCTGTGAGGATGCTAAAAGTGCTGAGTGGAGTGCTGGAGCCCAGACTCTGGCTAGAGCAGTGGAAGTTTTGTGGAGCATAAGTGACAAGGCAATTCAGGATTTATGTTACAGAAAGGGCTGTGTTTGCACCTGGCTCCTGCAACAAAATGCTGACCATTTTCAGAAAATTTGTAAGTAACTGTATTAAGATTTAACTGAAAGATTTGTCTGGCTGGTTGCTAACTAATAGAATAGAAAATATTTATTCCAATCTTTGGTCACTGATTAGGCTTGGATGGCAACCTGTTCAACCAGGTTAGCAGCAAGGCACTTCTAGGCATGCTCAGCTTTGCACCTCTCGGAGTGGAGGAATTTAAACCAGTAAGTATAAGGAAAAAATTCCCAAAGAGTCAAAGCCAGTGGTTTGGGTTTTGTTTTTTAGTTTGTTTGTTTGTTTTTGGTTTTGTTTCGTGGTTTTTTGTTGTTGTTGTTTTTGTTTTGGTGGGTTTTTTTTTTGTTTTGTTTTGTTTTGTTTTCCTTTCCCATTTAATTTTGGATATAGGTCCCTATGTCCTCCCTAAATCCTCAATGTATTTCTTCAGAAATGGTCATTGGCCAGTAAAGCCTTTTGTCCTGACAGTTGTATTAAAAATTGTATTTAATATGTATCAGAATTGGGATCTGAAAGTCATTTGTATGAGTTTCTCCTCTTAGCTGGAAGCAACTGAACTGAGATGCAGCATGTCTCCAACCAGAGTATTTCCCAG
The DNA here is from genome assembly GCA_013397375.1 of Toxostoma redivivum. Lineage (NCBI taxonomy): Eukaryota > Metazoa > Chordata > Aves > Passeriformes > Mimidae > Toxostoma > Toxostoma redivivum. Next base: position 83,041 of record VXBI01001488.1, read on the forward strand.
CAAGATGAAATAATCATGACATTGAGCCAGAACTGAGACTGTACAAGATTGGGGCCTGATATCCTACTTTTGTCTGCCAAGCAGAATCCTTTCCTTTTACAGCCCCTGTTATGCAGGTGGATAAAAGGCCCTTTTTTATAGTAACTGTTGTCACAGACATGGGGGAACTACTGATTGAGGCACAACACTACAGTGCTAGGAGTTTAACACTGATGTGCATCATGCAACCCAGCTGCATTATTTATCAGGAGTGTGTTTCTGGGAAGTGCAACTGTTAGTGGTATGGTGGACAGAAAAGTCAATTTATCAAAAGATTTAGTGTTACAGAGAGGAATCCATGCAGGGGCTAATTAAAAAGCACAGTGTGAATGCAAAGGCAGTATATACATTTTGGAGGATGGAAAGGCAGGAACAGGACCATTAACAAGAGGAGACACTGTCTTTTTAGAACAGATAGCTGATATGAAAGACCTTGATAGCTTCATCCGAGACTGAAGCACCAATTCAAGTCTTTTAGTGTGCTGTCTCTTGAGACCTCTCTTTGAACACTTACATTTTCTTTGCATCATCATGCCTGAGATACATTAAGGTTTATTGAATGTGCAGGATGTTGGCACACTGTGATGACAGTGGCCAGCAGAGAAGGTCATTAAGTGGCTGGTGGTGGATCTCCAAAACAAGGGATGGCAAAGTGGCAGAGTATTGGGCTTTACTGCCCTGGAACTAAATGATATGAAATGAAAGATATTCTTCTGATGAGTACGATGTGAAATGAAAACAGATGAAATGTTTGTCAGCTCTGATCACACCAGTTATTTCTTCCTTGCTTTCAGAGTACAGTACCAGCATATTGAGTTATGTGGCTACATGCGAAGAGTAAGCATGCTCTCCAGTTTGTGTCAGTAGAGCCCATGAGAAGTCGTATGTCCACAGTGAATATCTGTGTGTGTGTGCGTTTGAATTCCTCGAGAGTGGAATGATCCCCATCAATTGCTGCAGGCAGGCTTGTGGGCAGGGATCTGGAGGCAATGGGGAGATTGGCTCGCTGGAATCTCCTCACCTTGACAATAGAATTTAGCCTGGAACAACTTCTTGTGTGTAATCTGTTTAAAAAGAGAAAAGACAGATGCTTTATTTATATAAAGAAATTTTGTACTTAAAATATGCTTCCAAGTGAAATGTGCCCTCGAGGAATCACTCTAGTGATGTCGGATATTCATATGCCTCGCTTCTACAGAGGTGGTGGAAAAGGAGTAGAAAAAGCCAAAGCAACTGGGAGCCTTTCCCCTCACACCACTGTAATTACTGCACAGAGAGCATTACATGTTTGTCTATTCTCCCTAAAGCACTGCTTCATGGCACTCTTCACATGAGCAGTGAATTTCCATAAGTGAGTGGTGACCTACATTCAAGGCAGAAGCCTTGCTGCTTGCTTTCGGGAGTGTGCCCTGGCTGCCTTCCAGATCAAGGCTGAGATTCTCAGCATTTCATTTCCTGGCTCATCTCCGTCGGGTTTTCTGGGGACTGAGTTCTCTGCAGAACATCTGCATGGAAAGGTCACTGCAAAAAGAAGGGTTGGAATGAATTTTTGTGGTAGCCTTAAACATTACTCTGACAGAAGTTATAAAAATATAGCCTATGATGAACACAAATCAATAGGCAGTTAAGAAAGCATCAGCCTGGTTAAAATCTGGGCTTGTAAAAATCAAGACTGTGATTCACTCATAAAATATTTTTCAAACTTTGTCAAAGTCTTATCACTAAATGAGTTCCTGAATTAAAATTTGGGTTTTGCCATTGATGCTTTGCCCTGCTGTGTACCTTATCACCGACAGGAGAAGCTACCAGCCTGTGAAGTGGTGTAAGAGCATTAAATAGCATAATAAAAGTGCCATAACAAACCTTTTGTGTGGACAAAACAAGAGTGTGTAAACTGAGTGTATGATTACTTTTTTAATGCATTACACCAAAAACTGGCTGTGAACTTCCTATTTCTGGTTTGGGTTTTATTCTGCAAGTAAAGCAGTTTGAAGTGCTGCAGGGAGCTGTGGTAGGAGCATATGAATCACTGACATCTTTCAAAGGAAAGCTCTGCTCTAAGTGTGGCTGTCCCAGTGGTGATGTGGCATGGAGACCAGACAGACCAAAACCAAAGCAGAAATTAAATTAGTTGAATCTGCTCAGAGATAACCACTTCTAGAGAAATTTAGACCAGCTGTTCCTTTGGATTCACACAGTACAACTAGAAAAAATACTTCAGAATAGGCAGCCTCAATAACATCCTCTACATCTATGGGGGTAATTAAATATTAGGATGTGTTACTTTAGTTCCAGAGGAGAGTTCCCTCTTCCAAGTTATCTCTCACTAATGTGAAAACGTGCAAGGGCTAAGGGGGCACATTCCTGTCTGCTCCAGCCTATCACACCACATAGCCACTTAGAGAAAGGTGAAAAAATAAAAAGATCAAGTCAAACTATCCACAAGGAAAATCTCTCCAAACTTACAGCCTAAATACTGAAAATTCTGAAAATCCTGAAAATTTAGGAAACCAAGAGGAACTTTTCTTGGCTAGTGAACAAATAGGAAAAATATGGGAATGAGTCATTAGGGTCAGGGCTAGTTCAGACTTCAGATCAACTGGAGTTTGTTTCAGGCAACTGACTTTTTTCTGTGACACAGACAGAGGAAAGGCTGACAAGGCAGAATGAAAATAACAAATGACCGTGACTCCACAAGGCTCCTCTTTCCCAGTAAACTGGCTAATTGCTGGGAGGCTACTTACTGTGTGGAAGGGCTATGCTATGTTTTTTTCAGTTTCTTAACTTCAGCCAACTGCAGTAACCATACTTGAAGCTACTTGGGTATAAAAATAGATCAGGTGTGATAACAGCAGTGGTGGAAAACTTTGAAATTTTGCATGTTTTGACTCCAGGCTATTTCTCTTAGCTAGGAGGGATTTCCCACCTTACTTTGCAGTAACCTTGCTTTCTAGAGTGCCCCAATTAGTATGGCTCTGCCTGAGCAAGGGGAGCAGAGCAGGACTGTATCTGTGGCAGCTGGCAGAGCAGTGCCCTTAGCTGCAGTCATGAGAGAGACCTGTGCTCTGGGCTTGGGCCAGGGAAGGGCACAGGGCCTGAGTGCATTATGGCTGAGAAATGCTGACCCAGTGTGACTGGGGCTCTGTGTCCCTTTGAAACATCCCCTCTTTCACTTCCATTTCTGCTTTTGTGCCTGCAATGCACCACTGTGTTTTACTTATTTCTCTGTCTTGCACTGTCTGCTTCTCATTTTCTTTCTTCTCCCTCGACTCTTTTCTTCGCTTGTTCTCTCTTCTCATTCTTGTTCAGTGTGTGTTTCCCCTCTGGTCTTCTTCAAAAATTGCTGCTCCAACCCTCCATGATCAATACTCAGTGACCATCACCCTTCTGGAACACTGAACAATGTTGTGAGCTCAACCACCATAACAAACCCGTATATTTCTCTGGTTGCTGTGCTACAGAAAAGGCTGTTTTGTGCGTGAAGATCTAAGGCTTGCCAACCATGCTTTACCTGGAGGAGTGTAGAGCCAAATCTAACCATGCTAGCACTAGCTTCTAGGTCCAATACTAACACAAGCTGCTAGGTCCAAAGCTGAACCAGGATTTTAATTTGCAAAGATAAACAAAACTGCATAACTGCATTGTTCAATGTAGAATTCAGTGTTCTCTTTTTTTCATGAAAAAACATGGGAAACTGAAAAACAACACTCTGCCACCAGGCACAGCATGAAGCAAGATAAAGACAAATTAATAATACTGGGCTACTTTCTTTACCTAATTGCCTGGGGAAATCACCTAAAGCAATTTTGGATGCTAAAAATGTTTGCAAGGATAAAAATATCAAGCGAATTTCAGTTAAGAAAAAAAAGATCCAAATATTCTGAAACTTTACTATTTCTTCTGTGCTTAAAAGCAAGTCTGCTGGGGTGCCATATCTCTTCTCCTGCTAAGGTAAGAGTAAAAGCTTTTCTGAAAAAAACACCATGTACTTGTGTCCTCTCTCACATTCAGGACATGTTTCGCCTTCTAAAGCAAAAGAGCATCTTTTACTGATTGCTGTAAATTCAGAAGTCATGCATTGGTATCAGCAATCTACATCTTGCCATAATGAAACCTTCTGTTTCCTTCCTATCCAGTCTGCTGGACTGAAACACAACTCTGACATTGGCATCCCTTCATGACATTTGTATAAATTGCAAAAATACCCACTAAACTGAGAGCAGGCATTATATATAGTTAATAAATATAGACCACGCTAGGACATCAATAGAAAACTCATCTGGAAATATTCCTTACAATAACTCTTCCTTGAATCTACTTTGGCTTTTTAAAGAAAAAGAGAAAAATCTACTTGCCACCTTGATTTCTTTTAGGCTGTGATTCTTTTTAATCAAACCCAAAAACCCAGTCAGAGCGAAGGAATGTGAGATACACCAATTATTCTCAAAGTGGCGAGTATAGAATAAATTTTAGATGGATGAGGGAAAATACATCTCACCTTTGTCTCCATTCTTTCTTCCCTGGTCTTTGGGATCTCTTTCCCTTTAATAGCCATAGGATGAAGTGCCAGGAATAGGACATGAGGAAAGCTCAGTTTTTGTGTAGTACCTCCCCTTTGAGATGGCATAGCAAGCTGGGGTGGGGGTCACAAAAGGTGTTATCTGCCTACCACTGCTGAAGCAGCCCCATGGGACTGCCCAGGGCAGGAGGCAGCTGGTGGGATCAGGTGAGAGTGCAGAGAGCCCCTGCCAGCAGCAGGGATGCATGGCACATGGGCCAGAGCACCAGGCTGAGCCAGAGCCAGCCTCACTTTGAAAAAGCTGGTGATGGAAAGGGTTTAAAATGTTGTCTTTAATACAGACCTGATTGTTACTTAGGAACATTGTGAATTTTTATCCCATTAGTTAATCAGTTCAAATGGATTGTACAATCTGAAGGAAACAAAGAGGCAGGCGTGAGCCAGACTGCATGGTGCAAATCCATATTACTTCTGAAAGGGAGATTGACTCTTCCTTCTTTTCTCCCCTCCCCTTTTCCAGCACTCTGACTGCAGGGTGCAGAGATAACTCTGTTGTTTGGTACAGTGAACATTTCACTTGTTCCATTCTGTGGGGAAGCAAGGCACCCAGGGAGACCAGCAGTGATATGTATGCACCAAGTCAGCTGGCCTGCAAAACTCTACCTATGTAAAAAATGGCAAACTTATTCTTAACAGTCTCTCCTCTTGCATCCACAGGGGGTGTATTACAGATAGAATTAGTATGTATTTCTTAGTTTTTTTGTATTTTCAACAATTCAGTAACTACTTAGTTTGTTTAAGGAGATTGGAGTTCTAGGCATGTTCAAAAAACCAAAAGGAGCAATATCTTTTCGACCACTTTCTTGCCTACTCCTTTGTGCAACTCAGTAACCTGGCTTAAACACTGTGATAATGATTTAATTGCCTACACACTAACTGTCAATGATACTTTAAAAAAACACATCCTTCTTGGGTTTCCTGGATCTACGTCTCAGTAGCCTAAGTCATGGCCTCAGAAAAAGAATGGGAAGGTTGTTTCTTTCTTTTATAAAAGACTTATTATGTTAGGAGCTGGACAATTCTCAGGGACTCAAGCAGTCAAGGATATCTGAGAGCAGCAGTGCAGGATCTTGCCACTAACAGTGTTTTCTTGGATCCTGCTTCTCAGACAGAACTGCAATTTTGTGTGTGTCTGACTGACGTGTACATCTGACATGCAAAGCCAGGATTTGTGCATGTACATCCCCATTGCATGAGAAAAGGTAAAATTTGCTGAGACATAAGATTTCTACCACATGCAACGATTGAATTTCTGCACTATGATAAACGTAGGTTTATATATGACTTTCCTTAGTGCTTTTCAGACTAGAAAGATAATATGGTCTGGAAGATTTCAGAGCAAGAAATTTGGTGCCTAAGGATTTAAGAATAGCTATTTTACACAAAAAGCCAACAAATGTGTGTGGGTGGGAAGGAAGGTCAGCCTGTTCCTTATGCAAAATCATGATCAAAAAGAGCAGAGTGATGGCTGGGTGCGAGAAGGGGGTTATGTTGCAAAGAACTGGGATAAGTGAGGCAACAAGAGCTGCAGTCATTATAAATCAGTTCTGATTTTAATCATCACTGTATACCACAAGAAAGAGGCTGTTTATCTCTTGTTTCTCCCTCCCAAACTGTCACCAGCTGCCCTGCCCTCCTGCTTTAAGGGCACAGCCCCTGTAGCCTCTTCCTGTATCAGATTTCACCATGGACTGTCTTCTTCCTGGCATACCATTTTGTCCACATCCCACTACTTGCACCCTAATGTGACTACACAAGCAAGTGCTGCACATCTTCTCTACCAGAACCTCATCTGATTTATGCCAGGCCCACCAGATCCCCCACACCTGCCCTCAGATTCCAAGTGCATTCACTACACTGTCCACTACTCTCTAGTAGCAGGCTCTAGTGCAGCTCTTCAAATGCAGCTTTAAAAGCACCCTTTGCTGTGTTTCCTGCAAAAATCTGAACTGCAACAAGGAAGTGATACCTTCAGCTTGCTGTGCTGTGCAGTGTTGCTCCCTTTGCTCTCTTAATTGATCATCCAAGTCCATTTTCTTCACAGCTGCTGCTTAATGGGACCAAGAAGGGCCTTTAGTAAGCTCTCTGGTTGGAGCCACACATAGCAGAAACCATAGATGAAGTTGCTGGGCATTACATCCATTGAACCTCTAAAAAGGAGAAATATAAAATCCAATATCAAGAAACATTTGGGCTGGTCTGTCTTGATTGATCTGTTGCAATAAGCAGTGCCTCAGCTGTTCTGGCTCTTCACAGTTGACTCTGAACTTGTTGCCAGAGTGCTCAGGTCCCATATGCACTGGTAAAAATGTGAAGTATGCAAGTAAGAGCTATGTTACAGGTTAGCATTTATTCAGGAGTCAGTGAATATACTCTTTAAATTTCTCTTGTGATAATCAAATAATGAGGGGTCAGAGACTGTGAAAGCATTCAGAGGAAAGAGTTTAGACTCTTGGCCCACATTGCTTGTTTCCTTCCTAGTCTATAAAGTTGTTTTCTTCCTTTCACAGAAACAGTTTCTATTCTATGTCATACAGCTACACATCTTCCTGGGGTGTGACATGCGCATGTTCAAAACCTCCTGGTGAACAGTAAGCAGAAAAAAAGCTCAAGAGAGCCTGTTCCTGTCAGCCAGCTGGGCATCATCATGCAGGTACTGTGGGGGTAAAGCTTGATGCATTTTCCACGGTGAGTTTTTGCTCCCCTGCTTATAAAGAATTGGCAAAATCTCCTCTGCTAGAAGAAGAGTGTCGTTTGCGAATGAGAAATCCTCCTCTTCCCCCTTCTCATCTATTATCAGTGATCTCTGGTGTGAACAAAGCGAAAGAAACCCCAGAGAACAAAAAGCACTGAAAATGCTGCTTTAGACCACAGAAGTATTTTGCAGTTCCTGACTGTCAGGTTCACAGCCAGGACGCAATCTGTATTTGTGGCCAGCCCTCATCACTTCCTCAGCAGCTCCCCAGACACCTCTGGGCATGCTGGGGGGCATGTAGGGGACAAGCCCATGCTGTGCAGGGCTCTGCAGAGATGCTCAGGAGGCACCAGGAGGAGGCTGGATGGTTAGCACCTACATGCTCCTTCACTGGAGATTCTGGGGGGACTTTCCTAGGGATTTGGACAAGGGAGGGGCTGGGGACTGCAGGTGGCAGGAGGAGAAGGAGGTGCTGGGAACTGGAGGCAGAGCAGGCAGCTGCCCTTGAAAGACAGAAGCAGCGATGCCAGTGACTTGAGCTTGCTGAAGGATGTCTTATCTATTGTTTCAGGAAGTGACTGTGATTCAACAGCAGTTTTGACCAAGACTGATCAATTACTTCCAGCACAGCCATGGCTTTTGGCTCTGCAGCTAACTGCTGTCTGTATAGAGCAGACATGCCACAAAGACACAATGACACAGAGCAAACAATGCCATAAAGAGTGCTGGAATGGGAAACCACAGTTCCTTCTCCTTGTCTTTAGGTACACTGGCCTCAGTGTAACTCAGTTAATACATGGAACTGCATGGAGCTGGTGCACTTGGACCCTTGTATCCCTGAACAGAGCTTCTCTGAATGACCACTGTGCTGTGGGTGAGAGACACAGAGGGGCAAGATTGCAGGGTAAACAATGTTTAGGACTCTCCAAACACTACAAGGCAACATGGAAACTGAGTTCCCAAACCACCTCCCATTATCTTTTTCCATCCTGCTTAAGGAAAGCAGTAATACTCCTGCAAGAAGCAGTGTCAGGTATGCGTTCTCTACAGGAACTAGAGATGACTGAAGACCTACAATGACCTTATTTACAATCCTTTCAAAGTATTTATTTCTGAATTTTCTTGTCAGCCATTTAAATGCTCACTCCCTGAGTTGACTTTGTGAGATGTTCAACCAATCCTCCTGGGAATAAAGCAGTCTTATGAGTGTTTTGCATTCAAGCCAGTATCCCTTCCTCTACCATCATCACCCCAGGATTACTTCACAGCCAGCCAAAGACAAAAGCCTGTGACAAAAGTGATGACAGCATTTTCCCAGGCTAACATGTTCCAGGGGCTCATCAGCTGGGCACCAGCTTTCCTGTGCAGTGGGGAGGGAAGGGGCTTTCTCTCATAGGGTAACCCAGAGCCTGGAGCATCCCAGAGGATGTTTATGTTGCTGAAACAGAGTGGAGCTGTGGGTTTCAGTGGCTACAGTGCTGAGAGGGCAGTGGTCTTGGCTGACTGCTCTTCAGGAGCAATTAGTCAGCACCACCAAGTGTGTGTGCCCAACCCTGCATGCACTGCCAAGGATCCATTCCAGAAGGCATGAAATGTATCTGACAACACCACTGCAGCTGTGAGTCTGCTACATTCTGTGTGGAGACCCCTCTTGTTATGTACCACTAGGACAGTAATTTATTTGCTGCTGCTATGTCAAAAAACATCATCTGTGCTGTGGTCCCTGCAAATTCATCCTCAGCACTTTCCTTCTGCTTTGCTCTCAGATAATATTTTCCCAGAGCAAGAGGTCTTGCTTCATTCCCTCTATTCCACAGAAATAAAACATAAACAAAAGCACGATATAAACATGTGGGTCTCCTGTGTAAAGCTCCATTAGCCAATGCTCCTGCATGAATCACCCCGAGCAGGGATGTTTCTAAGCACACAGCACACCGATGTGCTTTAGAGCAAAATAGGAAATACCTGCGCTTCAGTCTTAGAACAGTCGTGCTTGAATCAAAGCAGATGATTCGTAGCCAGGGTCAGGTTCACAAGAAAGGGCGAGGTTACTAGAAAATCAAAATGATAAAGCTTCCTGTTTTTAGAGATAGATTTCAACAATGATTATTGCTGCCTCCGAGGAGGAAATGGATGCCTGCTAGCTGAAAAGTACCTCACTATATCTCCTGGAATTTGTGTGCCAAAAAGTCACAAACAACAAGTGAATTGTGCTGGAAATGAACAGAGGCTTCCTTTTGGAGTTTTCATCGACAGTAAAACTACTACACACTTGCAAAATTAAGGCTGCTCTGTGTTTTGCTGTTATGCAAACTTTAGGCTTTCTCCTAGGCAACGCAGAGTGCCCTTAAGAACTAGAAGTACTCCATTTCTTATGACTTTCTTTTCCTTATATACACAATGATTAAAACAAAAGACAGCTGTTAATTTCAGGAGAAAGCCACCATGCAATAAATCTTTTGTGCTGCACCATAATAACACTCCCCTTCAGACAGACAGAATTGAGCATAAGAGCTGTCTACATTTGGTACTACTTACCATAAGAAGGTATCCTTTTATTTCCAAATATAAGGGAAAGTTGGCTGCACATCACAGAGCTGCAGATCATGATACATACGGGAAGTGAAATCTCATTTTTTCTTCTTAAGTGACACTTCACCAAAGGCATGACGTACTTTCTGTGTCATTGAAGTATATAATCATGGAATGCCTTGGGCTAGAAGGGACCATAAATTTAATTTAAATAATTTAATTGTAACCCCCCTGCCAGGAGCAGGGATATTGCTCACTAGACCAAGTTGCTCAAAGCTCCATCCAACCTGGCCTGGAACATTTCCTGAAAATGTACCCACAGATTATTTTTCACCAATTTCATCATGTGCTTTTGTGATACAGGTGACAGATTTCATGTTTGCTGTGATTGCCTTAAGTTGAATCACCTCTTTGTCACAAAGATTCACCTTGTCAGAGCTGAGAGAAACAAGGCAGGAAGAGCAAAGAACTGAATGTCTTCCTGGTTATGCATCCCAGAAACCATTGTACTTTACTCCAGTTGGGAATTAGCAAAAGCAAGTTTGAATATCATCAGCTCCTCTTCTCCCTAGGTGCTGAACCTATGGTCTGATTCAGTGCCCAAAGAGCATTGGAGATGGGGATTTCCCACAGCCAGGCTGTCATGCAAGGTCCAGGCTTGTCCTTCCTGAGGACTTAATCTGCCCTTGTCTTTCATTTTTGAAGAAGACTTAAAAAACTGAATGGACACCTGTCTTTGGAATAAAGTTGGGTTTCATCCAGTCTGTGCTGGTTCTGACCAGATCAGGGTAACTATTCATAACGAATTAGAACAGTTATAATAAAATCATCTTGTTTCAAAATGAGACACCCACCATGGGACATGCTTTTCCACCAGAAGATGTAGATGTATTTCTTCAGTCAGTGTCTCCCCATATGAAGAGCATTTCCTGTTTGTATCTTCAAGACTCAGGGTGACTTGAACACCTAAAACACCATCAAGTGTCCCCCCAGCTGCAGCAGAGCACACACCCTCACAGGGCCATAGCACAGAAACAGATCCATAAGACAAGCTGATGAGCTGCTGCCAGATGATGAGGCCTCGATAAACACAGAGGCAGAAGCATGCAGATTTTCATTGCAATGCTTTGATACAGACTCTAAAATGATCAGATGCAAAGGGGATCCTGCCTGGATGCATAAGCTCCTCAACAAAACAAGCTCTGCTTTTGCATTGAATCACACCGAACAACGCAGTAGCACAGAATTCATGTAGGTAAAAAACACTGAGTCACGCTGCTTGGTTTAATAATTTCTCAGGCTCTGCAGGTAAGCTCCATTAATATCTCTGGGGATTTTGAGGGAGATAAGATTTTATGTGCCAGGTGTTGTAGAGGATTTAGTGATCCTCTTGATTTCAGCAGTGATACAGAAGGTGGTACGAACAGTTCTTTGTTGAATCCCTCCTACTCGTCTCTGTTTTTGGAGACTGAATATAAGTTCAGTGTCACCTTGAATCTATTTTTTTCAGGGTATTTGTTGTACAAGTAATTGGATACAAAGAAGCTACAAAGAAAGTAATTTGCATAGATTTGATGTTTTAGAAACAAGAGTACTTATGAAACGGTGTGTGAATTCAGGGTCATGGTTCATCTTCTGGAGTAATTTCTGAAATTCAGATTTGGAGCCAGGTGCACTTTTCAGACCATTTGCTAGGTTTAGCACTGGGAAATATGGTAATTGACAAAACATTTAAGAAAACATAACAAGAAATCCCAAAAGGTCTTTTTCAGATTTATTTGCTTTTTGAAAAATATCTTCAAACTGGGAGAACTCAGATTGGCTTATGAAAAGTTTCTCTGCATTTAGAACCTTTTCCAAATAAAAGCCTGTGTAAGGAAGAAAAAGTTTGGATGAAATATTTCCTGCTATTGGAGAAATTCTGGGATTATGAAGTGGACCATTTCAAGGCAATGTGTTTTATGTTGGAAAAGGATGTGTGGCCATATGTCCTAAGCACTGTGGGAGCTATCAAGGTAGTTTAAGGCAACCTTTGCCTGTTCAAATCCTACACGGAATTCAGCAACTATTTATGAGCATGCTTATAGTGCTTATAGAAGCAGGGAGGACACACAAAACTGCATCCTCCTCACTTGCCCTGTCCCATTGATAACTTGCCTCTAAACCCCAATTTGGGCCATTCCAACAAAGAAATTTCTTCTGGAGAGGAACATGAGACTTGGCTTGGTGATGAGAGACAAACCCCTGGACTTCCTTTATGCAGTCATAAAGCCACAGTATCTCAACCAGCTTGCAAAACTCATCTGGTCCAATGTAACTTAAGCATATTTAAACAAAGAAACAACAAAAATAAAGTAATTTAGAACACTTAAAACTAAAGTAAAACTGTAGTTTCATCATACATGGAGCTGATCTCTTTAGCTGAGTACCATCCAGCTGGTCCATGGTGCAGAGAACTGATCTGGTAGAAACACCAGATTACTTTGGAGAAGATGACCTCCATAAGGACAGGATGCCCTTGACATATTCTCTCCAACCTCAACTATTTTTTGATTTAAAGGTCTGTGAAAATCTCTTTGTATCAGAAAACTTTATACCTTGTGGCATATGCTTGTCCATGCTATTCTAATTCTGCCCTGAAAATTTCTGTTTCACAGCTGGAATAACATGAACCTAGAACCAAAAGAATGAGGTAAACACCTTGCTGGGAACCATGTCTTCTTCAACAGAAGTGCCATTTTATGCCCAGACTGTGTTCAAATCACACCTGACTGCTGGTATATATTTCTGGTATTGTTCATCACAGGATCATGTTCAACAGCCAAATGGAAGTTGTAACTTTTCCTGGCAAAGTCAGTCAAGACTCAAAACCAAAGCAGCCATCCTGCTTATTCTTATAAAATATCTTTGTTTTTCAGCTATGAGCCAGTAAACTGGAATTTTTGCTATGCTTAGTCCCAAATTCAACTAGAACTGACAGTCTTCCCATTGCTGCTACTTTCTGGCCACTGGACTTCAAGAACCTTTAGCTGTGTTCTGCTAAGGTGGACTGAGGACTGGTATTTTCCAGACACAAGATTGTTTCCTCTAAACTTGTGGCCATGAATAGACATGTGCACACACCAGAAGGACAAGCTTCACTGAAGAGAGAATAACACCAAAGACATTCATATCATCATCAGTCTGCCTGAGTTTTTAATTGACCATGACTCTTGTTTAGAAAAAGAAAAAAGCCCTTCTGCAGGCCAAACACATATCTAAATAAACACCTGAAACTCAAGAAGTTTGGGTTTGGAGCAGAGCACATTTGCTTCACAAAGAATCCTGGAATCCCTTGGGACAAGGTGAAGTGAGATTACATTTCTTTATAGTCTTTAATATAACTGAAGGGAAACATTTTTACACTGCAGTATAAGCATTTCAGAAAAAAAAAAATTAGGGCTCAAGTGTGCACTGCAGGCTGGGCCTAAAACCTGCTTAAACTTTGGGATTCCCTTCACCTGGGATTTCCTAAAGATCCTGAACCGTGATAAGGCCAGTGATTTTTCTGATCATGTTTCCATGAGTTAATGCTTTGAAACCAGCAAAATTTGTAGTTACTGGCTGGTTGTGACCTGGATGCTAGTTGTCTAGAAGTAGGCAGGACCAAATAACTCCCTGGTGACCCAGCACAATGTGTGGAGAATGTCAGGAGAAAATATTACACTGGTATTTTGGAATGGTTACACTGAAGGCAGTTGCGCACCAATGGTATAAATCGTATTTAGCACTGGCTAGCTGGAATGAGCCTATTTTGCCATACACACTCTGAGTTGTAAGAAGAATGTCTGCCCATTAACATTCACTACATCCCTTCTTTTTTGTATTGTGAGTTATTTTGTAATGACATTCTTACAGAATTTACACATAAAAGTTGTTTTGTGGGTTTGTTGGTCACTATGCCCTACATGTAAATGATCTTTTACAAAAGCTACTTTCCTCCCCTGCACAGGCTGTCTGTTTAAGTTCACTAGTTGTACTTTTGAGTAATTGTTAGTTCAGGATATTAACCATTTTTTAGGAAGAACATGCAGAGATTTCTCAGTCATTATGAAGAGTGTGTTATGCCTATGATGTAGCACAGACTCAACAGCAGAGATGGTCTCAGCTTTAGCTAGCAGGAAAATAACTTAGACTTCTAATAAATGGAGTGAAATGACCACCTAGCTAGCCCAAGCTATTTTTAGTCCAAGTAATAAAGAAACAAACATTCCCCCTCAAAAAAAACTCCACTCCAAACAAACAAACAAAACCCCTTAACCTAAAGTAAAAGAAGAAAGATGTCTGAGGAGGTCTCCACCAGGATTCCTGACAGACTGTTCTTGTGTGGGCAAAAATATACCTGGGAAACCAGGTATATTTAAAAGCAAGGCCAAAATGAAGAGGAGGCCCTTGCAAAGGGCGGCCTGAAATCCCAGATGGATTTGTGACAGATGACAAGCTAAATTTAGAATTAGGAAGTTTATTTGAGAAGCAAGTAAGTAAAGGACTCCTCCAAGTCATAGCTAATTTGGATTAGGGAGAAATACTTTCAACTTCTGTCCTAGACACCAGCTGCAAGCCCCCACTAGGAGAAATTCAGTAAATTTTCTTGTTCCAAGAAGCAGGGCCACTGCACAAATCACAGTCTTTGGACTATGACTTAAGCATGGGTTGCTAATTTGGCATATGGCAAACAGAACATAATTTATGATCTTAAAGTGCTCAGCAATAGATTCTCATCCAAAATTCCAGCAAATCCTGAAGTTACTAGAGCTGTATAATTATTTACTTCAAAAGGGTAGTGGCAATGGGAACTGATTTTCAAGTAATGAGAATTTGGGGTTTCTCCCTAGGTTTTTTGAATTTTGTTATGGGTATTGGTCTTTTAAAAAATACTTCATGTGCAGATTATTTTGCAGCAAAAGCAAAACTCCCAAGCAGTAACCAGACTCTGAACTGAAGAGTAATTTGATTTCTCTTCTGCTTTTTAGCGGCCACTGGGATTGCTTTTACTTTCCAATAGGAAAAGTTGAGCAACTGTTGCAGGGTATTCATTACCAGCAAGCAACCTGCTTTTAAAATTCAAGCAAACGTGAGTCTCCCCCAGTGTCTGTGAATTCCAGACATCCAGCTGGGTGCTGCTGATAATGAAAAGGAACCGACAGCTATGTCCCAGCTGTCCCAACACAGAGTTAATTTCTCTGTTTCATAAAGAGAAAACCAGCCCCAAGTCTTGCCAAGTCTTGTATCCCAAGGTGGAGAAGGCTGATTGGACATTAGAAATAGGATCTGGCATGGGTGGAAGTAGAGTAGCAAGTGGTAAAGTAAGAGAATTTTCACTTTTAAGACTGAAAAAAAAGCAGTAAGCTTTTTGATGTTGAGTGAAGTAGGAAGCAATCCATCAATTTCACATGCAATATATTTCTTGCATCCCTGCCTGCTCTACTCTCCTGAACTAAAATACCAACAGTGGGGCTGGAAGCACCACGGGGCGTGATGAGAGGATGATTTCTGTGGACACAGCAACACCTCTCCAGCAGCACCAGGCTCCAGCAGCAATGTGTATCCATGGGTGTCACTCTGAGCATGTACAAATGTGGCTCTTTGTTCCATCAGCTGCTCTGCATGTGACAGGGGGCTGTTTCAGAAACAGGAGCTCCTTGTTTATGCTGCCCTGAGGATGAATGAATATACACTTATTAGTAAGATATCCTTACAATGAAAGTCCAGCTTTTCAGCCATGAGGAGTTAAAACTGACATGGCCTTTCCAAAAGGCTTAACAACTTTGGGGATTTGTCCTTGCCACCTCCCTCCAGTTTTAGTGAGTAGTACATGCCAGCCCTGATGTCCCTCAGTGATTTTCATTTACCTCTGCATGGAAACAGCAGTGGTTTGGTATGGTGTATGGTGCTGCTTGCTTTCTTCCTTGCCAACTGATTGCTGCTCTTAAGGCACACAGTGCAAACCTGCTAATCATAACCTTCCTGCACCAGCTGTTTTTATGAGTCAAGAGCTTACTGCTGGGGCTGCAGCATCTCTCAAAGATATTTGCACCTTCAGTTTGCTGTGCTGAATAATTTTTCTACATGAATTAGGTCTTAATTTTTAAAGCTTCTAATAAGACCCTTTTTTTGCATTTTCTCTCTCTAGCTGTGACCCCAGCAGAGACATTTTTGCATGGCCTGATTGCTTCTTTTTCCTAATAATTATTTAGTAATTACCTGTTGCTGGTGAATATTTACTAATAATTAGCACCGTGGTAACTAGGAGAACGCTTCCTCCCTGTAAGCATGTAAGATATCTATAGCAACCATGGAATAATATCTAGTGTATAGGAACTTTTTGAAGGAAATACTAAAGCAAATTAGGGGTGGTTTTAAATGATCTGCACATGGCTTTTTAAGAAGCAACTCAACATACCAGCAATAAGGAAAAAATATTTTAGACCAAACCCAGAAATTTTCCACATCCAATTTGGTAAATTTTGTCATTCCTTGATAAATGACATTATTTCCAATAGTCTCTACTGCTTTAATGTTATTCTACTTTAATACCTGCCATAAGCATGTAGAGATGAAAGCAAATCAATCCAATGGCAAAGTATATTCTAGAGGGACCAGGTGACACTATGGGATGTTTCCACAGAAAAAACACACCACTAACAAGCTTAGAGAAATCTAGGGAAAACTGACCAGGAGCCAGGGAATATGGTTATACGGCCAGCTATCCTTCCTGCAGAGGTTGACAGCTGCATCATAAGCCAGGATTAGTTAATGTGAGCTGCTCCTACCAGGGGTGTCATGCAGTCTTGTCTCTTGTCTACTGGAGCACAGAGGGAGAAAGGAGATGCAGTGGGCATTTAGAGCAGATCCACCCTCTGGGCATCAGTTTAGCCTATGTACACACTTTTCTACACAAATACACTATTTTGCAGTTCTGCCTCAACATTGCAAATGCCTGGTTCCTGTGGGGCAGAGTGAGGAAGTAGGATTTACTGTCTGTGTCTCAAAAACATAGTTAATTTTGTAGCATTTGTCTCTACTACCCAATGGTGCCCATTGACATCAGATCACTGCATTCCCTTCTGTTTTACACACACTAACATAGGATTCAAGAAAACATCTCTGTGTTCCAGGCCTATGCTTTTTTTTCTCCTCCCCACAATCCTTTCAAGCACCATATAATCTGTGGTACAGAAGTACATCTCCTTAGGTACAAGATGCAACGCTCTCAACATGAACAGGCTGCCCAGGGAAGGGGTTGAGTAACCACAGCTGGAGGTATTTAAATGATGTAGATGGTGAACTTGGCAATGTAAGCTTCACAGTTGGACTCCATGATCTTAAAGGTCTTATCCAACCAAAATGAGTCTATGACCCTATTGATTTTGTATTGTCCATAGAACGTCCACACGTAGATGCTGCCACTGTTGATCTAGTCCTTTCAGATCTTTAAGCTTAAATTAAGACTGCAGCTTTCATGTCTTTTGCTGATTTATTAACCATAATCTCATTTATCTTATTTTGATTTCCATTGCCTTACTGGCGCACCAGAGCTGATGCATTGATATCAATGCGCACCAAGGAGCAGACTTGTGCCACAGAAGATTTCCCAGGCAGCAGTGGCATGGTGGCTGGAGGAGCACAGATGAATGAAGGAAACGACACTACTGTACAAAGATCTGAGCCTACCATCACATTAATATCTTCTTTCACTGAAGATATTCTGCAATACATCAAGAGCAGGTGCAGACAATGTGAGTGAGGAGGAAAAGAAACAAAGTGTCACTATCCTGGCTTTGGCTCTCTGATACAGCCAGGACCAGTGTGGAGATATTTGGACATGGGCTACCAAAACATTTCACCAAAAGACAGAGTGGAGCATTGCTAGGATCTCAGGTCAGTGTGGTGTGAGGACTAGGGATGAAAGCTATGGGGCTGGTGGGACTGACCACAAGCAAGACTTAGAGGAGGATCTCTTTCCACACAACTCGCTGTATCCTATTCCCTATCAGCAGTATTGTGCCTTTGAACTAATATACAATATACATTGGAATTTCAAAACAGGGAGAGAAGTGGGATCCTACAAGGATCCCCTCACCCTTTCTGACAAATCCACCTCTAATTCATTAGTATTGAAAGTAACCCATGGGAGAAAAGGAAAAGTGAGATGATAGGTGATGCTTATCCTCTGCCTGAGGATGCTTTACACAAATAAGGTCAAGATCACACTTGAAAAATAGTTCTTACATATGGCCTCTGTTCAAACACCAAGGTTAATAACCTTAGAGACTATTTTAATGTATCCCTTGAAATAGATGAAATAGACACAAACCCACACACTGTTCAGATAAAACTTTTGTGCAAATATGACCTCCTATTCAAAATGGCATTTTGAATACAATTATTTGTTTATACAAATATTTACAGTGCTAGTGAATTCTGCAAAGATCCTGTTGAACTAAAATCTACTTGTAGATTTGTTAATGAATAGAAAAATAAAAGTGATTTTAGGCACTGCCTCAATTAATGAGCTGTCTTATTTCCCGTACTCAAATACCATATTGCTACATTCACCAAATGCATTGAGAGGGTAATAAAATTGATTAATGAGCTATAGAAAGTAACTTATTAGAAGGAACTAAATATATCAGTCTTGCTGACTCTGAGGGAGCACCTGCAAATATTTATACAGGAAACTGTGCATTCTTAAATCTGATGTACAAACAAAGATTGTACCCACCAAATAGCATCATTGAGGTTGACAAGGTGTCTTCTGGATCACCACACCAGTACAAATGAATGATGATAGTGGTGCCAGACTTCAGCAGAGATAAAGGAGTTGTTAACCTGGTGCCAGTTCAGGGGTAAGCTGGTAAAGAAGAGGAAAAAAACCCAGAAGTTTAATGGCAGAAAAAGTGTTCTTAAAGGTACCATCTATGAAGATTTCTCCAGGTGAAGGAAAATTCCTGTCTTTGGGGTAAATAAAATAACTGGAAGGTCTGTTGTCTGAACTGGACTGTGATGGCAATAAAATGGTGAAAACTGCCAAATATTTGTTGATATCCTTTAGCTCTAACACTTCTACGATTCTACAACCTTGCTGACACATATAATAGTCAGGACTACTTCATACAGGCATGCAGAAAGTACAGCTTCAAAATGATGCAAAAGTTCTTAGAAGAGACTATATATGTTTTGTGGCTCATCTCTATGGTTTCTCACCCTTCCTTGGACTATCAAGAGCCTGCAAAATGAAGGCTGAATTCAAACCTTCAAAAAATATCTAGGTCACTATCTGCAAGTGCAACAAGGAGTTTCTGAAGAGAAGCTGTAAACTTTCTGCATCAAGAATTTAAACTGCAATGATAATGCAGAGAAATGTAGACATGCCTGGAGATGGAAGGCTGAAGAAGGAAGAACTCATTCATTCTCTCTTACATTCTCCACTCTGAATTTTACATTTCCATGGATTTGTGTTTTCTAGATGCATAGGAGTCTCCTCCCACATTCTTGCAAGTCATGTTATTGCCTATCCCAGAGCTACAGGCTGTCATGCCTCCTTTCTTCCTGTTCATTTTCTCCTGAAACAGGACAGCAGACAGAAGTATGTGGCTGGCACTCAGAGGAGCAAAGGAAAACACTTTTATATTGTACCCACAGCTTTTAATTAAGGCTCCGGCAGGATCTTTCTGCACAGGGACCGAGATTACGTCATACAAAACTGAGAGGGTGGGACGTGGGGATAATGAATCCTAGAACACACAAAACTGTATTCATGAAATCAATTTGGGCTACTGGGAGGCCAGGGAGCTTTATGGAAATGAGGCGACCAGTAAAGCCTAAAGACTCCGGGAACAATGGGCTCCACTTTCACAATCCTGTCTGGGAGGCAAAGTGAAGTGCAGGGCCCCGGTGCCTGTGGCTGCCACATCCCCCCTGTGCCAGCACAGCAGCTGGTCCTGCACAACAGCAGATCTCTCCTTCGAGCTGCTGACCCTGACAGGCAATTTCTGCCTGACTGAGTGCCCACACTGCTGGGGCTCTGGCAGTCCTTTTTTTATTTGTTTGTTTGTTTGGGGTGGGGTTTTTTGGGTTTTATGGTGCCACCACCCCGAATGGCTTTTGACTGCCAGGCTAAATAATTTCTGCCCCTCTTCTTCCTCCCTTTCTCCTTTTACAATCTTATATTGTTGTGGACAGTTACCAGGGTTTGCCTTGTCATTGTTTCGCCAAATGTAATGTTAACACATATTTTGTGCTCTGCAGTTTTCTACCCATGCCATTCACTATTCACTCTACTTCTTGGTTTTTTTTCTTCAGAATTTTCTGTTTTGTCTGAGTACTTTTCATGTGGAAGCATTTAAAGCTGCGTGTAATAATATCTACCATAGCAATTGTAATTTGAATTGTGAGAGCAGGAAACTGTCAAATACTTCAACATTAAATTTATTGTAGAGGATCTTAAAATATGTTCTAGAAGACATTTTGGATTACCTTGAAGCAGTAGACCCCAGATGCACCTCCCAGTTGGCAGGTGGAGATGAACACAGCTAGCAGGTCCCATCCAAATTTTAGACTGGGGCCTGGATCAACGTGATTTTGGTCCCGCTCCTGGTCTGTATACCTTGCTTTCCACAGAAATCATCCCCGTGCTTTCCCACAAATCTCCCAGCAAGGTGAAGCAAGGGGGCAGGACTGAAGGGCAGAGGGGCTTGCAGGGAGCCTCACTCATGGAGGGCTCATGGGCTTAGTGGGAGCTGAAAGAGGGAAGGAAAATAAAGGGAAGAAGACAAGGTTACAGCAACATGTCTCTGGGTGGTACAATGTCTGTGGGTGGTAGAACTCTAGACCCTAAGCTAAATTTTTCTCATTAATATGGTGTGACTGGCTATTGTCAAAAAGCTTAACTTTGCAGTGACTGCTGGCAAATATTTGGGAAAGTGGCGAAGAGGAAAATGCTTAACTTACAATCTAGCGCTGCAAAGCAGAGTGTGATTTGATGCATTGTATAACAAGTGGACAAAGCATAGCATAAAACAATGCCTCAAAATTCCTCAAAAAGTAGTCTTAGAAAAACAGATGTAAAATACAACCCAGTTACCTGACTTGCCCTCAGCTGATTTAGTCATGACCAGGACTAGAGATGTTTAAAATCTGAAAGGTGAGCCTTATTTAAGGGAAGGCAACAAGTGCAATTTCAGTTGTGCAACTGCACTGTTGTATATTGAGACTATCCTCGGTGTTCTCTCCTGGCTTGATGGCAGAGCTAAAACCAGAAACAGGAGCTGGATGTAGCAATTTCTTGCTTCCCCTCTTGCAGCAAATTCAAACTTTTGGCTGGACAGACGTACAGAGGAGTCCAAGGCAAATGTACCTCCTGGTATCCCTTGATTCTGACTACTGCATTTCATTTGCAGATTTTCTTGTCAGCTATGCATGTGCTAAGTTTCAATCCTGTCCTGTATTCTCCTCCATCCTGCATGTGTTGTATACAGAAAACTTGCTTGAGAAAAGGATGAGAGTGGTGGAATAAATGCTTCAGTTCTTCCCCAGTTCCTCAGGTTTTTCAGTTCCCTTCTAACAATATGGAAACATTATTTTTACTGTCTTTACTGGAAAATCCATAAGGAAATTTTGCCAAGTCCTTCCAGTATTGGAAACTAGCATGTTGGTTCAAATCCAAAAACTGAGTACATTTTTGTGAAGTCTGCCTGGGTCCCCACAGATTTGGTTCCTCTTGCTACAAAAGCAAAAAGTTGTGTTCCTGCTGGAACCAAGATCTCACACATTCCTACATGACTTAAATGAACACATTTTATCATCGTTTGTGCTAATGCCTAACCTCTTTGCAAACAAATATGTTAGATAAAATCTTGAAGTGAATAAAAACCAGGGTGTAGCCAATGCAGGGCTACTCAATATAACCAGATTTATTATTCAGGTAGTTTTATGAAAATCTGTTTCTAGTAGACTTTTGTCCTCTGTCTGATTTACATCTAGTGAGGTTCAAGTTCTGATCAAGTGTTGGCTTTGTGTGGGGTTTTCACAGTTTCATCTTCTGTGCATTCACTCTGGTGTGGTAGGGCCTGGCTTTATAAGCTCTGACTGCAGCCTTCCCCTCTGTTGCACCGTGGCCTTTCTCCTACACTGACAAAGAACTTTCTCCTCCCAGCCACTGGCTTTCAGGAAACAGATTTTGTTGACACCTCTGCCCCCTTCCAAATTGTGTTGGCACCTGAATGGGCTCAGATCTCAAACAGTCAGGCAGAGGTAGATGGAGAGTTACACACATACAATGTGGTTGCACAAGTGTCATTTCCTTTGGAAACCAGACAGAAGAGGAAATTCTCTCAAAGTGCATTTTACAAGCCTGCATATTTTTACTCTTTGGCTGTTTGAATCCATGGTGTCCTATCTGAATAAAATGTGTCAGCAATCCTGCTTATACTGTGCTGTTTTGCTAGTGGGGATCTTGTGCAAAACTACCATTTAGAAAGAAGTATCATAAGTGTATCTTTGTGGGAACTAAGCATCAATGGGTGTTAATCCATGCTTTGCTAGTGAAGCTTTGCTCAGTAGCTGTGATAAACTCAGATTGGACACAGCTCCACGCTGTTTTTACAAGACATATAATTTTGATGCCTTCATCACTTAATGTTCACAAAGGCTCATAGGATGAGTGTTGATATAGCCATAGTAATATTATGTCACATATTAAATTCTTGCTAACAAAACTGTGAAGTCAAGCATTATTATTTCAGATGTATCCTGACTACTAGGAAAGTTAGCAATTCTATCTTGAGACTAATGGTCTTTCTTCCAAACAAGTTAAACCTACCTATGCATACTTATCCTGAAATAAAACAAACCAACAAACCCAAACAAACAAACAAAATTCTTCCCAATGATACCAATATTTGTTTCTTTACTTGGTTGTCTTACATTTTTGCCAGATGAACTTCTTTAACATTAGTATTCCTGTAAAGCTAATAGAATCTTTCTATTAATCCCTCTCCTTTTCTTAAGTATTTCCATCCCTAAACCATGCATACCTTTGTTGAAAATCTGAAAATTATGCAGCCAATTCTGTTAGCAGACCACCAAAAGCATGGCCTTCACTTGTGAAAAGAGCTGGGGAACATGCTGTGTCAGCAACCCAGTGTAAATAATCTCTGTTATTTTATACAGCATCTTTTTTCTGTTCTGGTAATAACAATGTGGGTTTTGTTTGTGACCATGGCAGGATTTTGCTGGTTTATTGCTTTTTTTTAAGTCACAGCACTTCATAACAATCTCCAACTCTGCATTTTACTCCCTAGCACTGTCATCAAAACCTCCAGAGAGTATGCTGGAAGTACTTTTCCTCACAAGCTTTTTTTGATTAGAAATTCATGAACTGGAAATCACCTCTGTTCACCAGAGGAAAGGAATAATTTATGGCCAGGTTCATTTAGCAGTGCCTTCTGATGAGCAAAGATCAAACATTTTGTGAAGGAGAGAGTTGCCCTTCCTGGCATTACTGGTCAATGCTGAGGTTTTGCTAAGAGCTGGCCTGCACAAGATGCCACTACTGCTGTTTCCAGAGATGCTGGGCACTCAGGGGCATACTCTGCTACAGAGCAAAGCTCCTCTTAAACTCTTATTTTCTCATGAAGACCTTTGGTTATGAGCAGAACTCAAAAGGGTTCCCAGGGCAAAGTGACATGACCACAGCACTGTGCAACGTTTATCCAAGTGCCCCTTCCAGAGCCCTGCTGATGCCTCAACACTGGGATATATTTAGCCCCCATCTTCTCTGCAGAAGCGTCTGTTTTGTCTGGTGCAAAATGTTTGCTTTTTTACTTCCTTTATTCTCTAGGATTTCTTTAGTGAGAGGTTCTTTTTTCTTCCCTGAGTGGTCATCCCCAGCTCTTATGCTTCCAGGTAGTGAGGCAATGAGACTGCCCAGCTTCTCTCTCAGCACCTGTGTGAGGGACATGCATTGCATAGTGGAGTTCTTGAGCTCAAATACTTCAAACTTTTCTTACTCTGTTTTGAACCCATGTCTATCAAATGAATTCTCCTATAAAAAATATTAAGTCCAGCACATTTTAAATACAGCAAGTGTTTCTTGCCTCTCCCCCATGTATTGTTGCTGACTCAGTAATTCTGAGTTCACATAACACATTAGTGAGGAAGAAAGTGACACTGCCCTGAGTTTCACTTGTTCATGGCTGGCCCTCTGTGGCTTTCCCTTCATGTCACTGTCAAAGGGATTACATTATCATACACCAACATCCAGCTCAAAACGAGGAAGAATTTGAATTGGTTTTACACTGATAATCCAGGCATACTCTGATGAAATGTAATCCATGGGTCCCAGGCAGAACTGCTGTCCTTGCCCCAGAAATATAGACCCACATACGAAATTTTATCAGCAAATGATGTCTCAGTGTTTTCATGCAGGTCTCCTGACCTGGGTCTCCTGACAGGAACTATGCCAGTCCCTCCAGTTCACCATCTCAGCTTTCCAGCTTTCAGCCTTTTATGAGCATCTCTTCCAGCTCTCTAGTTAAGGATGAACTTCTCACAGGTGTGGAGCACACCATGGTGTCCATGTGTCCATGGCACAGCCTTGCACAGTCCCAATGGAGGTTTTTATCAACAGATCCAAATGGCTGTCAGAGTCACAGACAAGGAAATGAAGGAAAAGCAAAGGGATGTGGCTTACTCAAGAGCAAATCCTTCATTCACCCCACATTGCTGCCTTCCCTGCAGGCATATCTAGGATAGGAATGAACCACAACTTTCTTATTCATTGCTAGATCTCTCAATTAGCTGATACTGAGGGATTTGTCTTCACCCCAGTGCTATGCTAACCTCCAGGCAAAAGATGCTCTGATCCCAATTTCTACTTGTTCTGCTCATGCCACATTTTTTTCCTGTTAGCCAAACAACAGAGTGAGGCAAACAGGCTTATTAGTGGTAATATTTTCTACATTTTCTGAGAAGTTGGCATTACCTGCCTCAGCCTGTTGTGTGTGGGAGGGACCTGCTGGTCCTGCTGTGAATAACCACCACTGGTTTTGTGTAGCTGAGCAGAGCAGTAAAAAGCTAATGTTGAGAAATGTGCCTTCCACCCAAAACAAAAGGCACAATCTCTGGCATCATTTGCATAGCTACATTCAGAACTGATCTTAACTGTATCTGTGTTCAGTTTTTTAAGTGGCAGAACTAGAAAAGCATTTACATAAGCAGAGCATCCAGAATATGCTATCCAAGAATAGCCATATCTGACAAATCATTAAATGGATTTTTTAATAGGAAAGTGTATGTGGGTACATTTCATTAGAGTTTGGGGGACAATTTGCCTCAGAAGTCCCATAAAGAAAAAAAGCAGAGCTCTCTACCATGAACTTTATGTGCTATTATATTGTTGAACCATCTTGTTGCATGAAAATTCAATTTATGTTTCACACATAATTTATTTTCCATTTAAATGGCTTTCTAATTACTCTCCAGGCAGTAAGCAAAATCAAATATAATTTATGGCACTTTTAGTAACAAATCCATTGTTCATTTTCCTACAGAGTGGAACACACCAGCAAGGCAATGTTGAAGCAGCTTTTATTCAGACAGATCTGATGTTTTCTAAAGAAAACATATGCCAGGTCCACAGTCTGAGAATGAGAAAGCATCTTTGTTTTAGGAACAATTCACATACAAATACATAAAATTCCCTCCCAGACAAAAGGAAAGGTGGTAGCAAGGCTTTTGGAGAGAGTGAACTGCACAATAACACAGCAATTGGTACTTTTATTTGGCAATGCTGGCTTTTGCTCTAAAGAGAAACTGCCACAGTGCACCAGACATGAATAAAAATAATCATGAGTAAATAGCAGGCTATTTATTTGGAGGTCATACTTCCCTGCCATCATTCAGCACAATGAAGTTACATGTAAGTTAAATAAATTAAATACATTTCTCATTTGTGTTTTTGTGCCTAACTCCACAGTCCCTGATGCTATGCAATCATGTAATGAAAGACAGATGCTGCTTTTGCAGCTGAAACAAACTCTGCACAGAAATGGAAGATGTAATAGAGATGCTGAGTTATCAGATCTTATCAATTAAATGTTTGGGTTCAGAGCCAACCCAGGAAATTTTTTTCTTAAGTGCTGCAATTAGGAAAGTAATCACCAGGACCCCATGTAGAAACAGTGGAGAGGGATAGTCCATGCAGAGGGGGATCCAGAGCTCAGCTCACCACTGAAAAAAGAAGAGGTGAATCCAGCCCTGGCTGCTGAGTTCAGCAGCAGGATTAGCACCCACCGAGCCTGGCAGGAGATGGAGCCAGCTCATGATCCTGGTCTGGTTTCTGCACAGGCTTGGTCATTTCCACTCTCCCTGCACCAGCAGGACACCTGTGCTGCTGTCCACTACCAGCCTTGTGTGATCTCCACTAAAGCTCCTGCTGGGACCTCCTCATGCACCTGAATGCAGAAAAGAAATCTCAGCTTTCCAAGAGATTTTATGTGTATTTTTTTCTGCTTAACACTGAACAGCTGCTGCATGCCTTTGGTGCTATATTTGATCGACATTCCATGTCTTTATATTTTCCTGTTTCTGTTGTTTTCAGTTGATCTTGTGGAAAGTCTTCTGAATCATAAATACACTAGTCAATGATCTTGTTTTGTCCTCCATGGAACAATTTTTATCTAAAGTTCCATTATATTATGTTTAATAACAAAAGAGCTGTGTACCTATCATGGCACCATAGCCAGTCCACAAGGTTTTTATCTCAAATAACATCCATAATTCTCATTTTTTCAGTGGTCTTTTTGATTAAACCAAGAAGTAACAGCTTTGCAGACAAAAACTTAGCACTTTGTGACATTTTCTGCAAACCAGGTAACATTCAGATATTTTGTTGAAAGATATGTTATTCATCAAAATTATGGTTTTTAGGAAGACAGAAACTATTCCTAGAATTCAACAGATCTTGTGATTCCTTCAGGTGGAAAATGAATACTAAGAAAAAGGAAAAAAATGTTTTTATCATTACTTTTCAAAACAACATTTGGAGTTATAAGCTAATAATAAAGGGGACTTAAATAGCAAAAACTGAATTTAACATTTACTTTTAGATCAAATAAAATACTTGGTTTCTACCAAGCACACTTTGAAACCTCCTCACTTCTTTTTTTATAGCAAAAGTCATGCAATTGAAAAAGTTTACTTTAGATATAATGTGATCTCATCAAACTGAAAAATGCACTGCTCTGGTCTTAGTTTGGGCATCAACAGCTGATCTAGGCTCAAGAATGATCACAGGAAATCTTGGCTTCTAGGCCCTGGTGTTATAGAAGTGCTAGTAGTGATTCAGTATCAGAATTTCAGTACAGACTACTCTGTCTGGTGCTGCCAAAATACTGCACAGAAGACCTACAGTGCTTGGCAAAATTGTAGAAAGCTGCCACTTACTCCAACCCAAACCTCAAAAGACTGCAGTGGGTGTCTCAGATGGGCACAAGCAGATTTGGTATCACTAATCTTCTGTCTCCTTTGGATCGCAGAGGAGCTTGGATGTGGTTGGAAATCACTGACAACACAAAATGGAAGAGTGGGTAAAAAAGAATTAAAGCTGCTCCACAGACATGATAATAACAACTACAGAGATTTTACACCAGTGTTGGGGCACCTGTTGCAGATTGCAGTGGGGGACTGGGTACCAGTAAGGGAGATGACTCTTGTATTGCACCCTGTGACTTCCTCAAGCCTGTGTCAAAGCCTTGGTGGGAGATCCCCCCCTTTGTCAGACAAGCTTGCCCAAAGAATAATCACTGTTGGTGGCATCTGTGACTCTCCAGTGACACAAGGAAAAATCAAAGCCTCGAATGTCCTGAATTCCACAAATTGTCTTTTTTTCCCTCACTGCTCTAACGAATGGAGTAAAGGATGATGGTATTGGCTCTGGAGGAAATACTACAGGCCAGTAGTCAGAGCCACCAGGAGGCTGTGATCCAGCTGCTGAACTGAATCTTGTGGAAACCAAATCCAAGGAAGATCCACAGGAAAACACATTCCCAAGCACAAGTTGATTTTGGGAGTAATTGTACCTTAGAGCTAGTTTGATGCTGCTATAGGGTGCAGACAACCAGGGTTCAATCCCTGCACTGACTTTGATTTACAACACTATATCCCAAAGTGCTTTATATGAAATGAACACATGCAGCTGCCTTTTTTTCCTTTTCTAGAGATATTATCTTGTGAGTGAAAAACTGCATATGAAGAAGGAAAAAACAGGTCTCTAGCCCACTGTGAGTCTATGGGAGGATAGTTTGTAAGGATAGTGCTGAAGGCAATCTTTCCCAATGAATTACAGCTGTACTGATTATCGGAGAGCAAAAACAGCCTTGCCTGCCCAATGGGAATGGGGGCTATAAAAGAGTGGGCTAGCTGGTCATTGGTAAGCTGGGGTTGGAGTCTGCTGGCTGTGCTGTGAGAAGGTAAGGGACATGTGGTTGTGTGAGGGACAGACAGGGTTAGGTGGCCAGGTAAGGGGCAGCTTGGGGGTTAGCTGGTCATGCAGAAATAAACTTGCAGAGAGGAGTTAGTGCTGTGTGGAGTTGCCTGACAGAAGTCCTCTGAGAAATGTGACAAGTTTTTAATAAAGGACTGGTAATGGTGCCAGTCATGTCCATCTTGACCACTGCAATTGGGGTGCAGCTATTTATGTCCCTCACCCAGATTTCCATCAGGGAGAGTGAGCTCTGGAGGTGTGCTGAGTCTCTGGCATCTTGACTGTGTACCATTGGCTGTCTCAGATGGGTAGCTCCCAACCCCTTTTGTTTACCAAGGAATTCATGGGCCTGAAAAGCTGCTCCTAGTCTAGTCAGAGTGGCCACAAGTTTCTGAGTTAGCATAGTACTTTCTCATGGAATGCATTTGAAATTAAAAAAAAAAAAAATAACCCAAAACCTGACAAGCTCTAGGTATGCTATGTGTGTGTATTTGATTATGTGAAAGTCATGTGTGGCTGTTTTTATTTATGAAAGAATAGATCAAAAGTGTGTAGTGTATCACATGAATATTTAATTTCCAATGAATTCAACAGGAATTCCTTAATAAACTTAACTGAAAGCAACACTGAACCACCAGTGCTTCTTTTTACTTATTCTGACACTTCAAATAATTTAATTCTTATAATCAAAGCCACTTATTCCTACCATAGAAAGTAATAGAGAGCTTAATTTAGACTTAACTCTGTATAAGCAGCTCAAATAACTTCAACTTTATGAACTTGTCAATCATCTGTTATAGTTCTACAACATCTGCTCTAGCTATTTGTTCCATTTGGGGTAACCAAGGCAAAATGACAACTTTTAAAGAACCTCCAGGACTTTGAGGTAATTTTTAAAAAGTGTTAGGCTGACAAGGTTCCCCACTCTTAAAAACATAAATCAAAAAACAGTCTCACAGATTGCTTCAGGCTGAGCCATGCAATCCCACTGGATATAGTTCTCCAAAGCACCCAAATACTGCACTGAGGGAAGTGCACCCCCCTTCTCCCCACCTGGGCTCATTGCCTCCATTGGGTGGGTTTTGGAGGGAGCCCTCAGACCACACAGGAAACTGAGATCGGTCACAAGGTAACTTTTCATTTCTCTTCTAGGGTTTGTTATATCTTTTACTACTTTTAAAATATTTCCTGAGAGGGAAGAAGGCCTAGCTACGTATAAAAAAAAATACACAGAGGGAATCAGCGAAATGAGGAGTTTTTTCTACAAAATTAGCTCAGTTTTAAGTAGCAGGCACATTTGGTTTTGTTCTTACAAATGATTTTCCATGGCTCTGCAGGAACACAGAATTTGACATGTACAGGAATAATCCTATCCTGACAGATCTGACATAATAAACCACCACATTCCTGTGGTATTGCAAAATATGTAAATAATTTTTAGAGTCTGATTTAGTCTTTTTTTTATGATGAAATGTTGATGACTTATTATTTATAATGTAAACTGAGTTGGGAGTTAAAACATCTACACATAAAATTCAACAGTCCCCACATATTTTAGAGAACACGGAAGACAAGACTGAACACAGAGAAATATTTCCATCAGCACTCATAGACTGCTGACTGAAAAGCCATTTCACTTTCTTCCCTCCAGCTGGAGACAAAAAACCTGGCAGTATCTTGGAAGGGTCTCACAAACAGCGGCCTGAGGAAGAGCCTGACACAGCAAGGAGCACAAAATGTGCTTGCAGTTGTTGCTCCCACTTAGCTGAATTAGGAACCTGTTTATTTCCTGGGTGCACCAATACTTCCAAAACTGACATTCTTCAGTTGTGCTCTTCTCAAAGCCCAGTTGCAATTATTTGCAAACAGAAAATGACAGGCATCCTGAGAGCATCCACAGCACTAGGGAAGGTTGCTATGACCCTGACTGGCTGGGAAAAGGGTGGTGACAGCCTGACTGGGGAAGCCAGTGCTCTGCAGGCTGTATGTGAACTTGTGCTCAGCACAGAGCCCTGACTACCCAGGCAGATGGAACAGGGGGCTTGTGGAAGAGCAGTGATGTTCCCAGCTGCCCAGACTTCCCCTGAGTGCTGGCAGAAAAATGAGTGAAGGTTGTGCATTCCAAGGGGCAGCTGGGATGCAGCAGCATCCCTGGGAAGTGCAGCCAGGTACTGCAGTTTCCATGTGACTCTGCAGGGAAGACAGCAGCCACCATGCATACCTCCAGTACTTCAGAGTCTCCACCTTGTCCAGGCTTTAAAGCAGGGCTTACAGCATTCTATTCCAGTTGTTTATTTCCATTTGCTTATGTTTACAACCATTTATTAGCTCCTCAGCCTTTCCATATATTTTTTCCCTTTTTGTTTTTTGTTGCTTTTTTCTTTTTTGAATTATGCTTTCAGAGCTACTGCTTACCTCCTGTGAAGGTATTTGAAACTGTGCTATGTATTTGACAAAAAGCTGCCTGCCTGATCTACAGTGTGGGCTCTGTGACTATTAAAGACTGGAGAAAAAAGTGCAGACTGCACAAGGAGCTTCAGTGTCCAAGTCATCGTGGCAAGCAGGCAGGAAGTCCCTCTCAGTGGCACGCCGCAGGCTGTCCCACAGAGAGCTTGCACAAGGCCTTTTGAAATTAGAAAATAGCATCATGTGCTTCCTGTGCAGATTTGAAACTGAAGAGGCACTTTGCTGCCCTGAGCTCTGTCAGGGGCTCAGCCAGCACAGCCTTCCAGAGGGATTGGTTACACCTCTGCAATTCCCCCTGCTCCCACCTGCCTTTCTTCAGTGCATAAGTGCACTTGAGACACTTTCTGGCCCTTCTACCACGAAGAGTTTTACACTGAACAATTAAGCATTTAGACAATTCAACTGTTTCATCTGGAAAACTGGATCTGATATGCTGTGTCTTAACATCAGTTACAGACCTGGAGGTCTTCTTGTATTAGGCTTTTTATTTTTCCTCCAGTACTTCTAAGACAAAATCAAAGAGTACAATTTAAGATAAAAATATTCTTCTTTCATTATTTAAGTTTTGGGTGCTTAATTTTTCAGCTTTAGTTCCAGTATCTGTCATGATGGAAGCAAGGATATCTTTGCAACTTCTAAAGGTTGATGAGGGCTGGGTTTGGGTGGGAAGTATGCAATTAGTGATTCTGCAGAAAATACAACCAAGTGGCAGAAAAGTGCATACAGTTTATTGGATACATAGCTCCTCAGCTTTCAATTCCAAAGGAGCTGGCTTTCAGATAAAAAAAACTACTTTCTCTGGTTTTTTGCACTTTCAAGTAGAGAGACTTTAGCCAGACCTCAAAATATGCCAACCCCCCAGTGCTTTCAGCTAATTGCACTAATGGACATTTGCATCTAGTGTGGCAATGGAAGATGAGCCTATTTGAAAATCTGTCTACAGTGATAGAACTAGGTACTGTAAGAAGAAAGATCTAACAGGAAAAAAGAGTTTCAAATCCTAATTAAGAGAATCTTTCTTGAAAAAGGTGTTTTCCAGGAGGAACCCCAGCTTCTCATAGTTTTCTTCTATTTGTCAGAAAACTCCAAAGCCCAAATTATTTGTCAACAAGAACCCCAAATACTTTTTAAATAAAAATTTAGTAATACTAAGCATATATGTGTGCAAAAATCATACATAGCAACATGCAAAAACTGTTTCATGCTGTTCCAATCTGTTTCATTAGTTTTTTCCCCTGGATAAATACCATTCCCACAACTTAAAAAAAAAAAGGAAAAAGAAGAAAGAAAAACTGTAGATTCCACAAACAATCTCTTCATAGCCACTCTAATCCCTGCTATCAAGACTCATTTTTAACCCTCAGTAAGCAGCCAAGCATGACAATTAGAAAGTAAAGCATTAAGAAAGGCTCTTTTGAAAATGCCCATCCCCACGCAGTACTTCCCAGCTTAGAGATTATGGCAATTATAATACAGACTATGGGCTGGCAGCACAGGGTGAGAGGCAAGTGGGAGTAATCATAATCCTTAGTCCTTTCTTTGGCCTGTGCAGAGCAGGAGGGAAGGTAGATTTTGTTTCCTTAGGAACCTCTTGGAAAACAGTGGGGAAAGAACTGCCAAATCATGAATGTGTGGACTGGGATTCGCAGATCCTTGGTACACCTAAAGAGGTTTCAGGCTACTCCCCAGAGCTGGCTCCAAAATTTATTTTGAGACTGAATGGTTGATCCTGGTAAATTGCAGTGACTCTCTTTCAAGTGCTGGACAGGAGCCTTTATGATAACTTTTCCCCTTGAGATCTGTGGTACATAGCTCTCCCTAGCTGCTGCTCCTAAAGCAATTATATTGTTGGGTTGTTGCAAGAAAACCCACATAGGTTTCCTGTTGCTCATGGCTCAAGATAAAGGTTGCACACAGCATGAGCTCAGTTCTTTACAGCAGCTGATTTCTAGTACGACTACAGTGAAGGATCTACAGTTAACTTTATTTCAGCCAGAAAATAACTTCTCAGAATAGTTAAAGCCATTTGGCACAAAAAAGGATCATCCCACCTCATAAAAAAAAAAAGGAAAAAAACCTCGAAGAGCCCAAGATATGGGTATCTGTAGTGCCTAGTACTGCATCACTAAAATTATAAACATGGCCATGCTTCAGATCAGAGCAAAGCCTGGTAGCTAGCAGCCACAAAAGGAGAGTGTCATTGGAGCATAATAGTCTTTCCACTGCTGTGGATTGCGTTCCCTGCACGATCCTCTCATAATGGCTTCTCTTCAGTTTGCTCCCCCTGGAAATCAGAGGCACCTGAGGCATGAGAGGGAGAAGCAGGTGTGAATCAGTGTGTGCCAGCAGTGCAGTGGGTGCCCTGCCTGCCCTGGGTGTGGATGTGCAGGGCAGCCCCCAAGCAAACTGCCACGGAGGAGTGGCTGTGGCACTGCAGAGACACTCTGGGCTGGGGACAATGGGCCATGGCCTGCACAGGGACCTGCACACACATGTTCACCTGCACTGGTTCTGCGCTGTAGCTCTGATGTTCCTCTGTGTAAGCTCGTGCTCAGAGCTGACATCAAGGAAGTTGCTCAGATATAAATTGTCTTGGAGATAAGAATCACCTTGTCTTCCCTCATACGAAGTCCCACTGGGGATGCTGCTACCATGGCTTTGAGGTTTGTGTTTGTCAGTGCTTCAGGTAGGTGCTTCAGAGAAATGCAAGGAGACTACTGGTACATACAGTTTCAGTATCTGTCCTCATCTGACAGATGAGGCACCCTTCAAAAAAGGCAGGAAGGAGCTGGCACTGCTTTCAAAAAGTGCTGTTCTAAGGAGGTGAAGGAGATGGCTGTCACTTGATGAGGCTACAGCACCCTCCACCTTTCTCAAGCAGAAAGCAGGAAGCGAGGCTGGGACTGGATCACTAAAAACTTGTGTCACCACAAGCTCCTCTGCTATTTTCCATGATGAGTCTGGAAAAAAAATACTAGTTTACAGAGTCTGAGAGCTAAACATACCCTGAACTACTGGTGTAAGGGAAGTGAGATGAGCATCTGTGTTAAGCATTACCTACCTCTGCTAACAAGAGAAGAGCACTTACCCA
Source organism: Toxostoma redivivum (assembly GCA_013397375.1). NCBI lineage: Eukaryota > Metazoa > Chordata > Aves > Passeriformes > Mimidae > Toxostoma > Toxostoma redivivum. The sequence continues at coordinate 116,969 of VXBI01001488.1, forward strand.
TTTTTTCAAGCTTTGATCCCAGAACCCCCAAAACTGAGAGAAGCGTCACTTGAATCCATTACCAAATGATGCCAGCACTACTCAGAGAAACATGAAATATTCAGCTCTGCTTGAGTGGGGGACAGTCACTCAGACACCACTGTGCAGTAGTGGTATGTAATAGTTCTGCTGGTTGTTTTAACCTCTGTGGTGTAAAGTCCTCAAGTTAGACCTAGAGTTTACTTTGGGCTCTTGATGCTTAGTTTCACCTACTAGTGAAACTAGAGATAGTAAAAGAATGCATACACTTCAGTGTCTTTCTTTTAAATATTTAAATCTTTGAAACAAAGTCCAGAAACTCTTGCTCAACTACCTCACAGCATAAAGGTTGTTAAATTTCACAAGTATTTTCTCTATCCCTGTGAAATTCTCCAAGTGCTTCAAGTCTAGCTCCCTCTCTCCAGAAGTATCCTAGTCCTGATAAGACTGAGCAACGGGGCACATACCTGTTCCCTAAGCCCATTTTATAGTCAAAGTATTCCTCCTCTTTCCTCCCTTGGGAAAGCCAGGTCAGGCAGGTTTACCTTGGACATGCCTGATGCTTAGCAGAAGGATCCTTATGGAATTCAAGTGCTTCATTAATTTAAAACACTTATATAGCAACTACTACTTTCTTTTCTTATAACTTCACGTGCTCTCCCTATGCTCAGGGATAACTTCTACTGGCTTTGCCTAGGTATTTCCCTTTCTCCTCACAGTGGATTAAGGGATTTCCAATTTAATCAAGAATTTCTTGATTTTTGGTGAGAATTCAGCTACGTTTGCCTAAAGTACCTGACACTTGCAAGGCAAGCCCAGTCTTTCAATAAAGACTACCAGAGGGCTGCAATGGATGTCCATGATCTGATGCATGTAGGCTGCAGACTCAGTGTGCTCAGCACCTGAGACATCCATGGCAGCCTTTTCTCATATCCAGTTTGCTCTTCAACCTGAGAGAATTCTAACTCTCCATTTTTCAAATCCCAGGTTATTCAGGTTGGGACCTGCTGATAAATTAAGATCACTGCAAAGACTGAAATGCAGAAGATGTCACATAGATTAAGTGGAGGAGCTGAACTCAGTCTACCTCATACAGCACACAACCATCCAAACCTTCAGTTATTTAAAATCCATGGTGGATGGAACATCACCACACTCTCATTTGCTGTTGAGGCTTCATGCTTGATGTGAGAGTAGCAGCTTCTTGGGCACCTCATGCAGTCTGGTCATTTTAACCCACTGTCCACCTCTCCTGTAGCCAGAACAGATAATTCCTGTAACAGGACATGGGTGGCTGTGCTAGTATGGCAGGTGACCTCCACTAAACCAGTCACCAAGGCACAGGGACACCCCTACCATGTGAGAGATGGGTCACCAAGTAAGACGGAGGACACCTGCACAAGGTCACAGCACAGGTTCCTATTACATCCTGCTCTTGGGCCCAGGCTTCAGGCAGAGAGCAACAACAGAAAGCAGGCAGCAGGACTGACCACTTGTCACCTAACCCACATCCTTGTGATCAATTCTGTGATAATTCTGGAAAAAAAAAAAAANATACAGGCCAGAAGGAGTTTGGCAGATCAAGCCTGACCTAAAGTGAACTGGGTGTTACTTTAACAAAAAAAAAAGTAAACAGTTCACCTCCAGATGTAGTAGTTTAGATGTTTGTTAAAAGTGGCATTGAAGTAAGTTTTTGTTTTCAGGTTACACTTAATATTATAGGAGAAATAGCTACTGTGGAAAGCAGCTATTCTGCTCCTACCTCGTCCCTCCTGCCAGTTCCGGTGTAGGTTCCAGACCTTGCAGGGTGAGCCAGTTCAGCTGTCTGAGCTGGCAAGGATTGTCTGTGCAAAAAAAAGAGGCAGGAGGATGAAAATATTTTTCATTAGCTTAGTTACTACATGCTCTCATCCTCTATCCAGGGACTGCTAGATCCAGTTTGAGTCAGAAGGTAAGGCCAAGAAGCAGGACCATTTGGAAGGTCTCATATTTAGCTGAGGTGCAATACAAAACCACATCCTTAGAGGTCCAGGTAAGGGAATGCAGCAGCTGAGGCTCAGGTACACCGATCCTTCTGTCAGCCTGCTGTGGGAAAGTCACCCTTGCCAACACAGCAGGCACATTGTAAATGTCCACAGCTGTTTGTTCAGTAATCTCCTGTTATAATCTCCAGTTGCTCATGTGAGCTCCTTTTGAGAGATTATGGTTCAGCTGATGTGTCAGGCTGCTCAAGCCCCTGCAGCAGGGGACATTTTTCAGTAGGTGGAGGGTGGGTGTTCAGAGAAATGGTCTTTGATGTACAAACCCATCACTGGGTTGCACAAGAGATGGGCTCCCTGTCCTCCTGCAGTACTGAACAGAAGTGCAGGAAACAGAGGCCTAAATCCTAAGGCTGCAACATAAGTGGAGAATACAGAAAAATTATGCATCCAGAAGAAAATCTGGGGCTAAATAAAGTCCTATAAGCCTTCTTGGAGGCTTCCTACTATATGCAGCCAAATAACAGATAATGAAGAAAGATGTCAATGTATCCTGTTTCCTGATAAACTTGTTCTACTCTCTGCAGATAAGTGCAGCTTCTTTTGTCCTCCAAATGCCATTTTTGTAGCTGGAATTTATTTTGTACCACAACATAATTTTCTTTGTAAAGAGTGTGTATAAATTGGCTTTTTAGCTCTGATAGGCACACTTTGTGCATGTGTGTTTTATTTACATATATTTCAAACTTAACTCTGCCTGCCATGAGCTCTGACACAAATAGATTTCCCAAATGTTAAAGAGTAATCCGAAGTCACTAACACTGGCAAATCCTGGCTATAATGGTACCTGATTTAAAGCCCTTTAAGGTCACTAGAAAGAATTCCAGTGTCCTTCAATTATACCCATAAAACAAACATTCGTGTCTGAACAAGTTGCACGAGCACAGGGGTGACAGAACACGGTGCAGATGGACACCAGACTTCTGTAAAATGTTGTCGAAATATTGCTGCTCTTGCTTTCAAATCACAAACTCATCAGGCTCTCTAGGTTTGTATGTTTCTGCAGTCATCCTTACTCTTAATGATGGAGACTTGCTATTTGTTTAGCAGCTTTCCCCCATATACAATATTCTATGTGTCTTATAAAGCCATACAAATATAGGCATATATATATATACAAACATAGGCAATGGAAGTGTGCAGCTGCACAATGTTGCTTGAATTCTGTGGGAAAGCAGGAACAAAAAACCAAAAGCTTGAGGAGCCCCTTCTTCTGCATCCCTGCCCTATCCTCATGGATAATTTTTGGCTAAAACCAAATTAGTTTAAACTAGAGTTTTCTGTCTGGTAGAAAAATTCCCTTTGTCTCTAGACCCAAGCAGAAACCAGTTCTCTGCCTGGTAATGTTGCCCTAAGCAAATGCCTCATCCCTTGCCCTGAGGGAATTGTTTCCCTGATTCTGCAAGACTTAATTCTACTGAGGTGAATCTCTGTATCAGGAAAGAGGAGGAACAAATTCTCATGTGTGAAAATATCACCAGGACCTGATTCAAAATGCGTGCAAGAACAAGAAAGCAATTGACATGTCTTTGACACGTTCATTCATATTGCATCAGCACATTCAAGCCTTACACATCCTCTCTGAATTCTGTTTCCTAGTGATCCTTCTTCACCTATACCTTTGAACTCCTCTTTTATTTTCCTCAGGTGGCACTTTTTAATTTATATAATTATCAGTAAGCTGGGTCCCAAGAGAAAAATGGCAAAATATAACCCAGATAACCATGCAGAGTGAGTGAACACATGTCCCATGTGTCACCCACGCTCCTCCACACGTCAGAATCACCAAGGGAATCTATGCATCAGCCTGTTCACAAGCAGCACTACACATCTTCCTTCTTCAGCTACCAGACTTCAGTTCAAAGAGAGCAAAAACCAACCTGAAGCTAACAGAGCTCAGCCACTGTCTTTTAAGATACATGAAATTTAACCCCCAACCCTTTTACTCTAACTGCAAAAAACCTCTACAAGCCACTGTGATGCAATTTAAGAAGGAACTCCCCATATTTGGCATAACACTTGCTTCATTCCAGAAACCTTAAATCACACTGACTAATCACAGACATAGTTTTCATGTGAATATTAACTCTTTTTTCACCGTATTTGCTGATTCCCATGCTTGAAAAGAGAAAGGGAGAGCCAGCTGGGAATTCCAGCTTTTTGTCTGATTCATTCCTTCACATAACTCTTCATCTTCCTAAATAAACACCTTTCATCCTAGAAGTGAAAAGCAATGTGTGCATTTCTGTTTTATGGAAATTGCATTCGTTTCATTAGTATAATTCCCATCTATGAAAATGGGCAAGGTAGATGGCAAGTAAATGCCTGTATATAAATTGTTAAAGCAAATTGATGGAAAGCCTGTAACACCATAGCTCTGGTTTTGCTGTTTCTCTTTATCAGCATTGTTAAGCCATTGTCCTGCAAAGTATTTGTCTATATTTACATAGACAGATACATCTATATTTAAATGTAAATTATTCTAAATAAGGGAAGGAGCTACAAGAAAGAAAGACAAACAAATGATCACTCACTTCTGATATCTACTAAGCAAACAAAGGAATAAATCCTTTCTTGCTCATTTTCTTTTATAGATACAGAACATCAAAGAATCACCCAATTTGCAGAGATAAGTCTGTCTTTAAAAGCAAGTAAGAGCCTGTAATCAAGAATATGCAAGTTGATTAGTCAGGTTGCTACTAAGCTTGGGAAATGAATTAACTGTGTTGCCAAATATAGCCAGATTTTTTCCCCAGTCTGATTTAACTGGTGGGAAACATTATATTAAACACACCCTTGCTATTTCAAGGGAAGCTTGAAATTTGTAATATGCTCCAAGCCTGGTCACAGGAGTAAAGAAAAATCTTGAAGACAATATGTTAGTGCCTATTACCAGGCTGGAAGGTTTGTTATGGTACTGAATTCTCCTCGCTGCTTTCTAAGCAGATCTGCCAAAAGATGTAACTCTCATTTTTCCAGAGGCACTGATGATATGGGCCAAGAAGCTGTAGGCAGTGCTTTCCCTCAGCTGGTTTCTGATGTCCACCTGCGTAGCACACCACTGTAACAGGCTGTACAGTTCGGGGTGTTTTTCTGCCTCCTCCACTCCATCCCTCTGCTCCCACACAAGTCATTTGACCCTCAGCAATCGAGCCTGCCTGCCAAGAGACAAGCACATACATGCATCTGATATTTTCAGGGAAGCAGCTGTTGCAAGCCTTTCCCCTTTCCTCTTTTCCCATTTCTATGTCCTCCTGATTCCCAGACTTTTCAAGAAAATCCTCTCCATTTCCCATAACATAGATATGTTTTCAGTCAGCAAGTAATGACCAGGAAACCAATGAGCAGCAGCCATTTATTGTTTCAGCTCCCTCAGTGCTTTATTACTTTGCTTTCCAAACAGGGAGCCTGCTTTTCTTCAATCCTGATTTCCTTTCCAAAATGACTCTTACAGTTCCTCCTCGACTGTTCAAGCACCTACTCTCCCTCCACATCCAGGACAGCATCAAGTCTGGCAGCCCTGATCAGCAGCTGCTCTCTCTTGCCAACCCATTTCGAAAGAGCCCATCCCACCAGCTTGGGGCCAAGGTCTCATTGCTACTTCCACCAAGGTTTCCTATCATTCCTGCATATCCCAACCTGCTCTATGTCCCCCTTTTGCTATGGCAGTGTATCTGCACAGGAAGACCACTCCCTTTTTATAGCCATTTGGTCTCTCTGTTTGCAGTTCAGTAGATGTCAGCTGGATGAATTCCTGATGTTTCTCCTAACATGCTGTATGCAGACACATGGGCTAGAAATAAGTGTCCAGAGACATGCCAGCAGCATGAAGAGAGGAGTGCTGCAGCCTCCTCCTTTCTCCACCAACAGAGCTGGAGCAGAAGTCTTATGATGACCTTTTGATGGAGTTGGGATTGCTTAGACTAAAGAAGAGAAGGCTGAAGTACCTGAGGGGGGACTGTATTGCTCTCTACAACTACCTGAATAGAGGCTGTAGCAAGATGGGTGTTGGTCTCTTCTCCCAGGTAACAAGTGACAGGACAAGAGGAAGCGGCCTCAAGCTGCAACAGGGAAAGTTTGGATTAAATATTATGAAAAATTTGTTCACTGAAGGGTGGTCAGGCATTGGAACAGGTTCTACAAGGGAGTGGTGGAATCACATTCCCTTTAAGTGTTCAATAAATGTGCGGATGGGGCACTTGGGGACTTGGTTTAGTGATGGATTTGGCAGTGCTCCATTAACATTTGGACCTAATGATCTTAGAGGTCTTTTCTAACCTTACTGAACTTATGAACCTATGATTCCTGACCCTGAGGAAGAATGGTGGTGGGAGGTGCAGGGTTGGATTTTGGGATTTCCAGGCCCAGGGTTTTGAGTCTGCAGACTGCCATCCTTTCCAGGAAGAGAGTGAAAATGACACTGAAATGTCTCAGCACCACCAAACCTTGCTGTGGAGAACAATACTGCTCCTGGAGGAAAGCCTTTGTGCTTCTATGCACGAGCAAACACCACGTCAGCATCCAGCAGTGAGGGATGAGGTTGTGGACAGGAAAACATATAACAGGAAAGTGAGTTTAAAAACAAAAGGAAGGGGAAGTTCTGGAGCAAAAAGTCTGATTTCCATGAGCTTAACTGTTTAGTCCCTCTGATGTGTTGCAGTTTCAAAAATGACAGTCTCTTGGTGAGCAATGGTGTGACAGGAGCCAACAGTGATATTTAATATGTGTAACTATTTGCTCAGCAGAGACAGGCCTTGTTCCTCTGTGTACTGAACAAACACAGTGGGGTACACTGCCTGCTCCAAGGAGCTTCTGTGATGGCTGTAGGAGGAGGTGAGGAGAAAAAACACACATGTGCAAGGGCAGGTTGGTGACAATGGCATTACCTGTGCTTCAAACGGGGAAGGATTGTATCCTTGAACATGGTGTTGTGCTCTGCCACAAGGTCAGCAGCACAATGAAATAATCTCAGATTGTGATAGCTGTGATCCCTATCACCGTAAAGCTGTTCTACCCAGGAAACCAGCCAGAGCAGGACAAACTGTCTCTTTCCTCTCTCTAGCAATGACAAGTGATCCTTCCTGACTGAGCAAGGGCTTCCCCACCAGGAAGCCTATGCAGTAACATGTGGCTATGTGAGACTTATTTTTACGAGACAGATGGAGCCTTCAGTTCTCATGTATTTTTTAATATCTCATCATTGTTTATGTGAGTAACTAAGTGATTCTTTAAATTGAGGTCCTTTTATTTCAGGGACAGGCACTGCCAGAAGAAATATTTGATATTTTGTGGGCAATAACATGATCTTGGGATAGGGACAGCTCAATCACTCTTGTGTTTTACTACGGTCATATTTAACTGTCTCCAACTAATACCTCTCCTATTTTTTAAGTTAGAGGTTATTCTGATGTAGGAAGCACATTTTTTCACAGTGAAGGAGATCAGCCACTGGAACAAATACAGAATGGCTGATTCTCTCTCTGATCTTCAAAGTACAAAAGATACACTCTGGCCAAAAGTGCTTTGAGGCTCAAAGCAGTGGAAACTGTAACATTACAGTGGCCTGTTAAATAGGGGAAGCCAGAGAAGATCCAGCTTTGGTGACTTTCTCCTCTGTAGCTCCTCCATATGTTCTGTACACATGTCTTTGTCTTGGTGTAGGTAGAATTTCAGAATCATAGATTATTTGGGTTGGAAAGGACCTTAGAAATCATCTATTTCCAATGCCCCTGCCATGGGCAGGGTCACCTTCTGCTCGACTAGATTGCTCAGAGCTCCATCCATCCAGCCTGACCTTAAACACTTCCAGGGATGGGACATCCACAACTTTGCTGGACAGCCTGTTCCAGTGCCTCACAGTCAAGAGTTTCTTCCTAGTATCTAATCTAAACCTACTTTTTTTCAGTTTAAAGCCAATCCCCTTTGTCCTATCACTCACTAGACACCCTTGCAAAAAGTCCTTCTCTGGTTTTCTAGGAAGACCACTTCAGGTACTGAAAGGCTGCAATAAGGTCACCCTGGAGCCTTCTCTTCTCCAGCCTGAACACTCCCAGTTTCACATACTTTCCTTGTAGTTCTCCATCCCTCTCATCATCTTAGTAGCTCTCCTCTGGACTTGCTCTAACAGATCCACATCCTTCCCATGCTGGGGGCCCAAGAGCTGGATGCAGTGCTCCAGATGAGGTCTCATTAGAGTGGAGTAGAGGGGGAGAACCACATTCTTCAGTCTGCTGGTCTCACTGCTATTGGTGCAGCCCAGGATAGAGTTGGGTTTCTGGGCTGGGAGCACACACTGCTGGCTCCTGTCCAGCCTCTCACCCACCAGCACCCCCGAGCCCTTCTCAGCAGTGCTGCTCTCCAACTGTTCATCTCCCAGCCTGCATTGATATGGGGGCTTGCTCTGACCCAGCTGCAGCACCTTGCACTTGGTCTTGTTAAGGCTCATAAGATTCCTGTGGGCCCATTTCTTGAGCCTGTCCAGGTCCCTCTGGATGGATCCCATCCTTCAGGAGTGTCAGCTGCATCACTCAGCTTGGTGTCATCTGCGAACTTGCTGAGGGCACACTTGATGCTTTTGTCTATATCATTGATGAAGATATTAAATAACATCCTCCCCTTTGTATGCATCTTCAAGAGCTTAGAAGACCCACAGGTATCTAGAGAAAGAAAGTAAAAGGTCTGATATACAGTACTTGCTGAAGATGTATTTATGAAATGCATCCACAGAGAAAAAGCCATAAGAAGACCTATTTATTGACAGGTGTCTAGGCAAGACTATCCAATAAATAACATTATCTGTAATACAATTCTGTAATTATGCCATCCTTTACACAGACACAAAGTGATAATTTACAAAGTGGCAATTACTGTGAATGTGTCTGCTCAGGGTTTGGGAAAAGCTAAACTGGATGATAGTTGCTCAGGGAAAAAAATGTGGGTGGCAAGCATGAGTACCATTGTGTCTAGGCAGGCAGTAATGTTTCCTTATACACTCAGTTATCTGAAATTCCAGTATTTCAGAAATTTTACTCTTCTGAACTGCTTTGTCTTCTCCATGAAAATATTGTGTTAAGAAGCATTCACATAAGATAAAGCAGGATAAAATTAATCTAAAGTCTGTTTGATAAACTTTAATAGATGACTTCAAAGATGACTCCAAATCTGCAAGTACTTTGCAACATATTTGATTGCCATTAAAGATATATTTCTGCTGTTATTAAAATGTAGCTTGGCTTTGCTTGGTCATGCATATGAAGAGTTGACTTAAACCATTTATAAATGTCATAAGTCATAAATGTAAATCAGCCTCTATTTCTTCAACAATAAACTTGTCTTTATGCTTGATGCATGACTTACACCTTCTAGAATCACCTGTTGTGCTACAGATAGTCAGTGGGAAGCTTTATTTAATATTTTTCAACTTTCAGTTTTGTTTTTAGAAAAGTTTAGCTTAATTCAGAAGACTGTGCCCAGGAGGTTTGATTTCAAGTCTCATAAATTTTAAATTTTCTTTTCATAGCATTTAGACATACAGGAACAAGCACTTCTATTTTGCTTTAAGATGGAGTTTCTTGAGGCCAACAGTTGCCAAATAACACCTATGAGAAGGTCTTATCATTCTGGAAATCAAAGCATAGTCAACCTGTTTTCCATGGGAAAATAAGAGCACCAGTTTCCAAAACAGCAACGTCACAAGGCAATGGACTCCAACAGAGAAATCCAGTTCAGCCATCAGATGAACTGAAATGGAGCTCACGTCAGTTGAACAGACCAAAATTAAATACACAGATACTTTTTAATCAAAATGTTTCAGAATATTTTTCCGCATGGACATGTCATGACAGACAGAAAATAGCAACTTCAATAGTTGCTGTCCAGTATTAACTGGAGAAAGAATTTTAGAATAAAAGTCCTATTGCTCTCAAGGCTCTTAGTTGCTCACAAGAGCATTAGGTGGCAAATATTTTTTGGATGTCAGCCTGAGTTCTTCAAGGATCCTTCTGGTGCAGTTTGAAAATTAAAAAGACAGTATATAGCCAGGGAGAAACTGAAGAGATAACACTGCAGAGCAAATAAGGCCCCAAACTGTCAAACCTGGCAGACAGAAAGAATGTGCTAGAAAAACAAATTATAGTAATGAACACCCTACAAACTGCTGTGAAAGAGACAGAACCCATCCTAATCCCTCAACACTAAGGAAAATAAATGGTTTTTATTTACATTTAATTACATAGAAAACTGAACTTATTTAAATAATAATCATCTGGTCAAATTTCTAAATAGAGAAGATGGAAAAGATACTAAATTCCTAGTGCATGTCTGCTTGGCATTTGCAGGCAGTCATGAGCTGGTTGTGCCCAGCACAACCTGTCAAGCCTAAATTAACACACCCTGCAGGGAGCTGGAGTGTGCATTGCCAGGTGCTGAGCATCTCCCTCACCTGCCTGCCTGGCTGTAGCTCAGTGTGAGTGAGCACAGACCTACCCTAACCAGTCTGGAAAAGGCTCAGGTGCTCTACATGCCTGCTCAGGCTCCTGTTGTCATCCAGACAGTCAGTCCAAGGGGCTGGAGTCACACCTGTGCCCTGAATTCCTCTTTAGGCTCCAAGGGCTGAGCTGATCATGGCTCTGGTCTGTTGGCTGAGTTTAAGTATTCAGTGCAATTAGGCAATTAAGGGCAATCAAAGATGGTGTTGGCCCTGCCAGACACTGGTATGAAGGCAACTAATCAGGACCTAGCTCTTCACTGCCTGCAGCAGGAGCTTGTATACCAGGCTCAGAGCACCTACACCACAGCCAAGTGAATGCAGGTGTCCGAACCTGGTTCTGAGGCTGCTAGCCTAGGAAAAAATCTGGGGCTATTCATGTAAGTAACATGTTCTAGATGTGTTCATGTGAATAAAAATTTCCTGAATTTCCTGAATAAAAATTTCCTCCCGGTGGTGGGAGCTCCAGTAGAACTACTGTGGGGTGGCAGCTATATGCATGGAATCAGGATCCTGTTTAAGAAGTGGATTAGATTTAATAACACCTTTCTGGAGATCAAGTAGTATTAAACCAATGAAAGAAAAATCTGAGCAGAATCACCAGCAGTAATTTCTTTCATCCCTCCTCTACCTACAGCCACTGAATACCCAAGCTCTTTCTCACTTGTCCCTGTTGAGGCATAGTCCCACTGAAGTGGAGTGAGATACAAATATGATTGATGGTGGCAAAAGTCTGGCAACAGAAAATTGTGAGGCAGAATTGTCTCAGGAAAAATGCCACTTTTGCCAAGGAGTGAGTGGAATATCAGGGTTTTCTTGTTAGGTTTGTGAATTTTCTGATCACAGGATCAAAAGTTAGTTGATTAACTGTAAAATCTATCTGGTTTTACAATTAGATCAAAAACTTAAGTGCCCAAATTAAGGACTGCAACAGCAAATCATGAAGAAACATAAATAGATTTAAGACATGAAGGCAAAATTAACAAACAGCTCCAAAACAAAGGAAATCCCTTCATATTCATTGTTTGCTTTTGAGGCAAAACCATTGCTTTTCTTTAGTTACTACTGAGACACGGGGGCACCAGTCAGAAAAGAGGTGCATTCAATACTTCAAGTAAATTGATGTGTCTTCCCTGTACAGTTTTGCAAATGTCCCTTCTCAGATACTTCCTTATTTTTTCATTCTTCCCTAGTCCTTTTTCCCTCTTAGCCTCTTCATTATGGTGAGAATTTGTGCATGACTCACTTCATTTTATCAAGGTCACATTGCTGCAGGGAGCGAAGGTAAAGAGGGGACACAGAGGTCACCAAGCAGAAGAAGGGATAGGCAGACTACCTCAAAATGCATTTGCATCTCAGGGTTAATACTCCTTGAAAAAACTACATGAAATTAAATTGTTTCCCCTTCCTCTTCTCTATTTCTTTCCTAGTCATGACCTTACAAATAACATGGTGTTAATCTCAACTTGAATCTTCTCAAAATTTTGCATTTCATCTATGCCTTGCATAATGCTTAGACTCCCATCATAAATTGTATTATGAACCTCTTAGGAGAATTGATGGAGAGGAGAGGAGAGGAGAGGAGAGGAGAGGAGAGACATTTTTGGTGAGCCAGCTGCCTTGAGCATGCATTTAAGTAAAGGACTAAAGAGACAGTGCAAGGCCTTGGGTGTGCAACCTGGTATGGGAAGAGAGGTACAGAAATCAGATCGGCTGCCACCTGAGATGAGCAGGATAAATTGCTTATGGAAATGCCTTTATCTCTCCAATAATTACAAAATGAATCTATACAACTATCTTAGGCTGGGCAAACACCTGTCAAACAACTTGAATTAGATAAACTGAATCCTTCCTGTTGAAGATATGTGTGTTATTGTGGTTATTGCTGAGTTCTGGATCCAGATTCCTTACAGGCATATAAATGGGAGCAGAGGGAGTTCTTGTGTCCTCCTGGGATTTTGCCTCTCTTCTCTGTTCTAGTTAAAAATCCTGTGCACAAACAAAAAACCTGGCTTATTGCACAGTTATTTAACTTAGAAAGTACTGGGACTATTTGCAGTTCTTGACAGAATCAGATCCTTCTTGGTACAGAATTTTACAGACCTAGGGAAATATTTTCTGCTCTGCTTTATTTACAAACATTGGCATGAGGGTTTTTTGTCAGCAGGAACAAGTCCATGTTTGAACACTCTGAGCAATTCTACTAGTAGAGCTCCAGCTAATTACTACTCGGCCACAGCTCATGTTCCTCAGATTAAAAAAAGCATCAGTGCTCTGGGCTAGAAAAGCCTGCAGTTGAAGTTGTAGCTCACCTGGTAGCAGGGGTTCCTAATACCCACAGAATCCTATAAAACTATGAGGATGTCTATGTCTACTCTCCCCAGTTTTACACCTTCTGGTACACTGAACAATTTCCTTCCTTGGTTTGTCACTCAACTGGATTGTTTTGTGCTGGCTTTGGCACAGACAACCTTCAAAATGCAATCCTTTTCACTTCCAACAAAACCAATTTAAATGCAATGGCCTTCTGTCAGAACAAGGTTTAGGCAGGTCTAAATATCTCATACCTGTTTGGATATCACGTATTGTGATGAGACCTGGTTTAAATCAGCAGGAGACCTTCCTGATAGAGTTTCATGTTTAACTTTGGATAAAGGATTTAGGATTACTTGAACATACGGTCACTTCCCACTGTGTTCTTGCAGCACAGATGTTTTGTTCAGCTGCACACTCATATGGCTGCTGGCACTGATTATTTGGAATTAGTTTTGTTCTAGTAGAATAATTATACAGCAAAGTGGGCCCATCTTTCCTTATTCATTTCATAGAACTGTGCATTTTTGAAGGCTGCATTTCCCAGTCAAGAGAAATGCAGGTGCATAAAACAAAGCTTGCTTCTGCTCTGCCACCAGGATGAGATGAGGGTATATAGATTCAATCCTTTAGACTGGCAAGATTTCCTGAACTTCTCATTATGTCCAGCACCTATTTCCACTGCAAAAAATGTTGTGAATATTTACTATTTGAGGTTATATACTCTGATACTTTGCCATTTTTTTGATCACTGGAATGATGTTAATAGCAGTAAACAAAAATCAGGGGAGGACTGTGTTCTTGCATTGGACCCAGGGAGGGATGGAAAGACAATGTGACGGGCTGATAACGATGTAGACTCGATTATTCTTCCTTGCACTAGTGAGGTAAAACAGCCAGGTGAGTTCTGCACTGTCACTCACCTGGACAGCTGGGATAGCAGCCCATAGCAGAAGAGGTTACAATCATTGAGGCATGAAAAATAAACTTCTTGTGGCATCCCTTTCCTCTTAACTTTGCTAGGTAGAGTCCTGCATCCAAGTGATCTGTGGAAGAGGCATGTGTGGAAGCCAGCTAAATCCCAAATAAATTGCCTATTGCAATGGCATCCTCTATGGACACTGCAAAGGGGCTGTTTTAACTAGGACAAGTAAGGAGAGAGGAAGCAGGATTTGGTTAATGGTTGGACTTGGTGATCTTTGAGGTCTTTTCCAACCTAAGTGATTGTATGATTCTATTCTAAATGCTTTGTGGCTTCCTGACATTTTAGCAGCACTGCAGGGCCAGAACCTCTTTGAATATCCAGGGCAAATGTTACTTGCTCTCATCAGCTGGTGGCTAAGGCACTGTGGGCTGCTTTGTTATACAAGATGTAAAAGAAGCCCGCAGCAGTGCTACTGAAATAATTTAAATCAATCTTGAACCAGATGATGGAAGAAAAGATATCCCCAAATATTTATATGACAGGTAATATTTTACCAGAGAAATTTCTACAGTTTGACTCCCTCAACTCCTGCATTGCTCCCCAGTATTCACCAGATCCAGCTGCAGTCTATAGCATTGTGTTATGGAAGTAAGTTGACTGCTGCACACCAGCAACAACTGGTGACTGTTCCCTCTGCAAGCTGCTGAAAGAGGTGTCAAATGGGGTAACAGCTCCTCCAGCATCTGGATGGCAGGGGTGGTGTGACAAGGCAAGTCCTAAATCTTTTTACATCCAGACATTGCTGAGGGAAATGCCAGAGCAAAGTCTGTTTTGCTCTGTATTCACAGATATGTTTTGTCATAAAAAGGCTCAAGGTTTTGAGGTCCTGGTCTTTGGCCATGTGACACCCCAAAGCTAGTATGTACATTGCAAGTACAATGTTCTTTTCATCTGTTTACTAGGCAGGAAGCAAGCTTTTTAAAGGTATTTTGTTTACAGTGAAAATTCACTTTCTCCTAGTTTTTTCTATTCCTTGTGTTAAAAAACCTTTACAGCTATAATGGGCATTCTGTTTAATACGATGTGCCCTATAAATAAACGTGCAGTTAATGATGTTCGTTTCAGTTCCTTTCACTATGCAGATAAAGTATATATTATTCAAAAAGCAAGTCAGCTTTCATTATGATGACATGAATAAAAATACAAGGGAACACATTGCTCTACCAAACCCCAGAACCTAGGCAGCCAGTTCTGTGGAAGGCTTTTGTTTCAGAATTTAAAGGACTAAATATTTCAACTAAACCTCTGGCTGGACTTTGTATATTTACATAAATTCTTCTTTTTCCCTTGGGGCCTGACCCTGTTTCCTGAGGCTTGAGTGAGGGACTGGCTTGCTTTTTCCAGCTTTTGAAAGGCTTATATTTGTAGTTCTGCTTTCTTATTAAATGTAAATCAGGGACCCTAAAAGTCAGATTACACTATTTCCAGTTGATAGAAGACTGCTACTTAAATACCCTTTCCTCCATTATTAGAAAAAAGCATTCTTTAAATTACACATTTTCATTAACAAATCACTTGTGCAATACTAATGCTCCCCACTCAGATTCCTATATATCATGTGGCTTTGAGACTGCAACATGCTGAGATCTTCTAGCTCTATTATTTATGTCTCTCACACACAAATAATAACTCTGCTGACATAAATTCATCTAATGGAGGCAACTTTATGCTCAATAAATATTGTGAATGCTTACTGAGTATCACACACAGTAAGAATCTCTTCATGTACTTCCCACCAAAGGAGAGGAACTCTCTTCTGAATGGAAATCACTTTAAGCCTGGCTCGAGTTTCAACCTGTCACTATGTGCACTCACTTGAGTGCAAGCCTTGTCCTGACACAAATTGGAAATGAAAGATGTTGACAAAAATTTCAGCAATGTGAGTAATGATTTATGACTGGTTTTGCCCAGGCACCTCAACAACATTTGTGAATAAAGCATTGGGGTTTATGGTAGCAAATAATTCATTAGAAAGACAATTTCAACTTGATTAGACAGTCCTGAGAAAGAAAAAGGAAAAACCAGAACATTTTATGAATCAACATGGACTTCAGTTCCCCTCCTTTAAATATCTGTGGCAACATGTAAAATTTAGGTCACATCTTTAACCATAGGCACCTGCTGGTGGCATGGTGCCAATCCATAGCTCTGTTGGCAGTGTATGAGTTTATACTGTGAACACATCTGAGAGTCCCAGTTTTGCCTTGGAACCCAACAGGACATCTGAATATGAAACACCATGATCCTGTAAGCTTCATGAATTTTCCCTGTTCTGGACTCTCTTATATAGAGGATCTTTTATTTAATGATAATATCATAGAGAAAAGAAGGCCTGTTGAAGGCAGATGATACATGATACCAAAAAGGTCCTGTAAGTATTCCTAAATTATCACTCTACTTCTGGAAAGAAACTCAGAATTTTATTTCCCTTGCCTTCAGAAAACAAAATTAAAATATTTTAAATTATTAAGATATATCCACGTGTACTCTTGAAAATATGGTTTGTCCTAGACTTAGAGCCAATTGTGTGCTCTTAAATCATAGCATTTCTGTAGCTAGCATCTGCAATGCCAAACACCAAAAGCCCCACCCTGCAGGAAAATTGTCCCCCCAGATGCCCTTTCATTCCAGACATACCCATTCAGACACTGCTTTCACAGCCTTTTAATCAAATCAACCCGTACAATCTTCCTTTCACATCACCATCCCGTCTGTCGTGCACAAGCAAGCCAATTTTACACTGCAATTGTCCTCTCATTTCTGAGCATCACATCAGCCCCATTTTCACTCTAAAAAGCTAAATCCGTTTTTCAGACTGCCATGAAACTGAGAGAACTTTATATAACCTGCATTTTGAGGAGGGAAAAAATATGGCAATTACTGTAAAGCACAGAAGCTCTTAGAAGGAAGAATTTCTTCTGCTTTGCCCTGTTTCCACCTTATTTCAGACCCAGTTTTTAAGTGCAAGAAGGCTTTAAAGAGCAGTGGCAATTGTAATGAAATCTAAATACTCTACAGGTGATCCTGCACTTCACCTTTAGGAAATGTAGACCAGAATTTGAAGGGAGACCTAAGAGTTTCGATACTTGGAAATGCTTTTGGTCACTTTAAGCCCTCTTTACAAGAACAGGGCTCAGAAGACTTATGTTTTTGCATTCTAGTATCAAAAGCAGTGAGGATATCTTTACAACCTTCTGACATTTTCATGTGGTGAATGGGTCCAAACTGGCACAGTGATCCTTTTCCCAGCTCTGCCATTTTGTCCTTTGGGAAACAACACTGAACAGTTTGTTTGTCTAATGTGAGGATGAAGTATGGCATGGTGTTACTGCAGGTTTGCACACAAGTGGCCAGTGACTTAATCAGAAATTGCGAACACCTAATACTGTGATATACTCCTTCCAAAATACAGTCTGAAGGACACAGATAAGAAAATCATATGTGATAGATATGAAAATAATTTTTTAGCCATAATAAGCACACAAAAGCTCTCCAACTGGTGCTCTAACAAGGAAAGATTTGATGAGAAGTGCTAATAGCACTGAAGGAGTGAAATCAGTGAGAGCCTCATCTGCAAAATAAATTACAAGAGCAGAATAAGTGTCTGTTTTAAGCAGTTTCCAGATCATCTGGGAGTTTGAAAACCTTGACATAAATGGCTTTACTGACATTGGCAGTGTATCATCTGCTCCTTTGTATTTTAGCAAATGCAGTTTTTAACATAAAAGAGCAGTGTAAGAGTTTGTACTGTGACCACATGTGAGAATCCCATTTTTGCATTTTGGCTACTTGGCATCTGCATGGTCCTGCTGGCAACAGCAAGGTACCTGGTGTATGAGATCAGCTGTAGGTGCAGTGGGACTGCACAACCACAGGGAATCAGAGCAGGCAGATGTGAAGGACACAGCTGTTCCCTCCTGTCTTGGGATGCTCCCTGACCAACCATGTCCTATGGCTGCCCAGTAGCCTCAACAGGACTGTGCATAGTGATAAATTAATGTGAATCTTGTACTTTAAACCTATTGCAAAATGTTTGCGTGAACCATACCATTTTCTCAAAAAGTTACTGAAGCATACCTCTGAGTGTATGAGCAGCTCAAACTATCTGCCCATACATGGGATCCCAGGCTCTCCAATTTAATGCTTTCCCAGTGATCACAGACTGGACTTCACCACATGACTACTGTAGGTTAACACAGCTATGCCATATTCAACCAAATCAGCTGTCACATCAGCTCTTCCGTTTTCATACAAACAGCCAACAATAGTTATTTCCACTTGCAGTGCTCACCAGCTAAAACAAATTTTCCACATATATTTAAACACCAAGGCCATTTTGTTGACAGTAGTTGAAGGAAGAAGCAAACTCTAAATTCTAAAGAAACATTTTCCTTCACACAAAAGGGATCATTTTGTTTATGCAGTTCACACTTAATGAATCTCTAACATATTATCAAATCTGTGATTCCTCTTCTGATATGAATGACCTATCTCATGTTGTAAGCTGCCTCTTTCACTGCATCCTACATGAGACAACAATAATTTAAAATGTTGCCTTTCTGCAACTGCACTCAATCATTTCTATGCATCTATATAATTTTTACTAATTCAGGGTCTATGACTGGAAAGTCAAATGATTTCTTACTAGAGAAATATTAATTGCCCTTTTATAACAATGCTGATTCCATTACTGCTACTGGAGCTGTGCACAAAGCAAGCATTGTCTGATTTTTGTCAGCCTAAGCATGGTAAACCTAGACCAGAATCAGTTTAAGCAGGGATATACTAGTAGTCATGTCAATGTTCTGCCTGACCACTGCTAAACTTAATCATAAGCATATTACTCAATTAGGTGGATGTCTTTTAATGTCTTCTGCCAAAGATGTTCCACTTGGCATAAATAATTCAATGCCAAAACAAGGATTTCAGTCTAAATATTCTGTGTCCCAAGTGAGTGCCTTCCCAAACTAATGTCACTATTTTCCTCGTGTGATGCAATAGAATTTAATTATTTATGCCAAGTAGAACAATTTAACTAGAGGAGATGGAAATAGCATGCCTATCTACTCCCCCTCTACAGCTTGGGAGTTCCCATGGGCCCTTTGGGACATGAAGTCTATACATTCCCATTCCTGCTTCTGCGTGGGGAAGGTATGGGAAAAGTGTTCACACTGCATGTGTGGGCTTCATCCTGCTGCTGGGTTTAAGGCAGCATTTTTCTTTTTTCTTTTTTTATTCTACTGTAAGATTCTGCACTGGGTCCCAGAGGCAAAGCAGCCAAGTTTTATGACTCTCATTTGTGCTCCACTGCAAGCTTTTGGCGAGGGTGGGCATATACATGTGTGGAGGCAGCAGCAGAGGTACCATGGTGGTTTCATGAACTGAAACAAAGATCCTGAGAGAGCCAACATGATTCCTTGTTATCTGCAGCCAAGCAGTGACGCAAGGATGTAAGACATCCATCAGACATGTGAATCATCCTGGGGATCTGGGCCCTGACTTGCAACACTGCATCAGATGCTGACTCCAGTGTGTGCTCTCAGCACTGTCTCTGTACCATGAGTATCTACCACAGCTCATTTGGGATGCTGAATGAATTACATTTTGCTTGACAGATGAAGAAAGAAAAATGTAGCCCTTCTCAAGTACCACTAATCTCACGTAACCTGTCATATACAAATAGTATCAATAATATTATACTACATCAGTCTTGGTGTAATAGAACAAAAGGGAATAAAACAGAACCAGAGGACAGCAACTGGCTATGTAGAGACGGGCGGTAGTAGCATTTCCTGTTTCCATTTAGGTTATATGAACATTTAGTTTATTTTTTAATTTTCTTTGCTCTCTTAGTAGAGGAAGAGATCAAAAGACAGTAGATGAAATTACCTCAGTCCTTTAATAAACTGGTGTATTTTTTAATATGAACATTTTTGTGACAGTTTACAGAAAATCTCAGTACTGGGAATTTTGGCATTTTGATGTTAAAAATATAGAGAAAGAAAAAGGATTTTTATTTTGGTGGGATGTTTTTGTTGTTATTAATTTTTTGGGGGGTTCTTTTTCTGCTTTCCTTTTCTCTTTATATTTCCTTCACCTTTGTCTGCCTGGTTCCTGCTTTCTAACCACCACTTCGGGTCTGTTGAATGTATCTAACAAAAATGTTACCAATCACATTGTCTCAACATGCCCTCTCATAAAAATACCAGACTTATCAAGTAGAAATCTATAGGGCCAGATTGCAACTCATCCTGTAAGCTCACTACACTGTGAAGGAGGGATGGAGGGAGGGAGGGACAGAGGGAGAGACTGAGGGAGTTTTCTCAGGCAATTCCTCCTTTCCTTCTCTTCCTGCAAAGGGGAAACAAGGAGTATCGGTCCATGTGGACCTGGCACAGCTGTGTGGTTGCAGCCCAACATTAGCAGGTGGCTGGCACAACTCCCTGCCTCACAAGCATGAGAAGGGATGGCATAGCCATCATGACACTGAGCTTTACAGGCTCTTTTACATAAACAGTCCTCAAAGATCCGCCACATCCAGACAGTACCTTTGTGTGTTGAGACACAGGCTTAGACTCTCTGGGCTCCTTGCCCAAGGGCCACGGTAGTCACCACAAGCTCCATGTAGTGCATCCCCCACGTTGCATGGACAGGATGCTACAACAGCCTAAAAATTATACCTGCCCTTTTTCTGTGTGGCTTGGGACCCTGCTTTGGATGTCCCTCCTACAATGGTGGTGTGAGAGAAGCACATGTGATCCATGGGAGTGAACCAGGTAGGGAACAGCATGGTTGTCCTGCTCTGTGCTGGCAGCAAGGGACTTGTGCTAAAGACAGCCTGAGCTCAGCCAGCGCATCTCAAACCTTGCTCACGAGCTGCACAGGAAGGTGACTATGCCAGTAGATGAGGGGCAAGTTCAAATCTGTGCCCCTACCCACCATACAATATAGATGCAGTCGTGGTACCTCTGTTTAAATAACATTTAAATAAAACAAAGCCAAAAAGCCTGAGCTTGCAGTTTTCTTGCAGATCCTCTTTTCATGTAGCAAAGCACAGAGGCAGCAGCTTCTGAACATCACTGTGAATAACACTCTGGAGAAGCAGCCCACACTTCCTTTGTACCAGAAACAAGAATGAGCCCAACACTGGGGTTATTTTCTCTTTCCCACCATTCATTACTAATTTTTGGCTATAGGCAAAGATCTGAAAGTCAGTAGTATGTCTACCTTCTTGCTTGCACTGCCCTTCTATGGTGCACATCAGAAGACATGTAGTTATTTCTTGTGAGGCAATACACCCATTGCAAGCCTGATTCATGCTCCCTGGAGTATATATAAGGTGGGAAATGCAATTAATTCTAGAAGGAATCCTTCCTGCTGGCAAGCAGCCAGAGATAGCAGAGCTGTAATAGCTTTTGGGCAGTCACAGCACAGAAATTACAGCCATTCACCAAGGACACTCCCCCTGAGCTTCTGCTTTCCTGAAATAATTGCAAATAATATCACTTGGATTCAGATAGCTGGAGGGGAAACTCAGGCACCAATGAAGCATGAAACAGCCTGGCCTGAGACCTAAAATAATCCTGCGTAAAAATTCACAGCTGCCCATTGTTAAAAATAAAAAAAAGACCATATCCCCCTCTGCTTTCCGTCAATGAATTTCCTTTTGTTCCCCTTCCCCCAAGCCTTTCCTCCCCTTCCTGCACAGCTGCCTGTGCCCTGCCAGACCCCATTCCTCACCCTGCAGCACCTGGAGGCAGTTACCCTGGCATGAGAGCAAAGGGTGGCTCCAGCCTGCCCACTGAGACCCACCATGGCTGGTGCCCCTCTGGTGGCAGGGATGGTGGTCCCACATACACAGAGCCCCCACAGTGCTCTCATCACCTGCATCACCTCTGAGCACAGACCAAGCCAGCACAGGGCATCTCCAGCTGGGGCCACGTCACCTGCTCACATGGGAGCTGCATGGCTGCAGAGAGGCGCTGCAGAAACAGCCACCTCTGGCCAGGCTCTGCAGGGTCTCTTCTCAAGAGGTCGGCTGGTGTGAGTTCCACAGACAGCATGGGCTTTGGCAGGAGAAAAATCCCAAGCTTCTATTGATCTCCCACCTTCCCATGCCTAAAAGACCTCATCAGAAGAAAGCGATTCAAAATCTTTATATATTTGTTTCAGTATCCTAAACTGAACACTGTGGCTAAAATACATGATGAGAAGCATTCAGGAAGGAGGAGATGCAACCAAATGCAGCAATAATTACAATTAACAATGCAAATTCATTGATGGACTGGATTCTACATAAGTGTGGATCCGTTTCTACATAAGTAATGGCTTACTGCCATGGAGTAGGATGCAAAGAAGAATACTGTGAGAAATCCATGATACGACAGACAAAAGTAAAGGGCACACAGTGGCATCCTGAAAAAATGGCCTTGCTAAGAGTAAGAGGCCATTCTGAAGGAGAAAGGCTGGCGAGACTTATCTGCCCAGAATATCTACCTGTCTTTTAGTTCATATTACAGTAGCTCTAAGCGTGGCCAGACCAAAACTAGAGTTTCACTGGCTTTCCTTGGTACATGTGCACAGTAACCTTCTCTTGGAGCCTTTATGATCCAGAAGGGGGGAAATGATACTAATTTCTGTATAAGGAGACTCTACACCAGTTCTTCCATACAAGGAATCTCAAAACTAGTTGGGATGTCCTCAGACTTGTGAATGCAGTCCTGTCTCCTACCTCCTCCACCTCCTTAAACAATGATATTTTCTATGGGAATATGTCGCTACATCTAATAACACCTTGCACTGATGTAGCCTCCTCTATGCAAGGATCACAAAACAGCTCCCCAAGGAAGGGAATTGCCACACTCTACACAATCAGCTGTAGTGCAGACATCTAAGTCAAAGCTAGGTCACAGCCAGCAGAAAAAGAGTTAATTCCATCAGGGGAGCACTGGCTGTGCAATAGGATTCGCCTAATTGCCCAACACATGAGACAATGGAACTAAAATGTGGAATATCCCCTGTAGCTGCAGGCAGCCCTTGTCACCCAAGCACTGGTACAGCCTTGCTGGGCAAAGTGAGGAGAAGGTACAGTGCCCCAAGGGAAAGCTTTGTCCCATGCTATCTGGGTCTGGCCCAAAGCAAAAAGCAAGGGGAAAGTTATTTCAGTATGACAGGTTTTGGTCAAACTACCTCCTTGGCTGCTTAGGAGAGCACATTGTTGCACCTCCTGTACGCAGAACTTCTGGAATCCACCAGATTCCAGAATCCAGGCACTGCATGCATTCCCTGCCTCCACGTCTGCTCTTAGGATGCAATGATGGTGCAAAGGTAAATAAATAATGTTGTTAAAAGAGCTTATTTGGCAAAAGTAAGAATTTACAGGAGACTGTATGCTACCCAAACTGGAGTGGGTAACTTCGTCATGAATTTTTATCTATACTGTTGCGGTGCAAATTGCTTACCTGATGGGCTGCCTGAGAGATGGTGGCCTGCCTCCCTACCAACAAAACTGGGTGCTGGCCTTGCTGCCCCATGCTGCCTTACTACACAAAGTAAAGCCTTCCTTTACACCACTCCTCTCTCTGCTCAGTGGCAGATGGCATTCATGAGATGAAGCACACGAAAATGCAATGCACATGCTACACATGTATCATTGAATGCACATGCCCTACACAGCAAACCAAGACCCAAAACTTATTGTAGCCTCATGAAGAGTTCTTGTTAGGTATCATATACGGCATGCACATTTTACTGCTTCCCATTCTTCACTATACTCAGATACTGCAAAGTGACTTTCAGAGAGCTCAAATTTGCCTTTACAGCTTGTGTTTTGCATTCTTTGAGTTAAGTCATCCAGTCTTAACTGCTCCCTCCCTTCCCTGCACCAAGTGCCAGCTTGCCTATCCTGTCCCCCTCACTAAGGCTTCCCAGTCACTTCTGCAATCCTTGCTTCTGATTATCCAACACCTGGTTTTGTGCTGCTTCTGGTAACTTTCCACTCTTTTAAACCCCACACAAAACCTGGAAAAACTGGTTTGAGTAAACTTTAAGTAACCCCTTGTGCCACGACTATTTCCAACTTAGTAGTGGAACATGATGGTTTAATGGTCAGGGATTATTCCCAGCAGAGAAGTTAGACAACATTTAGGAAGGAGAGGAGAAAGAGGAATTCAGACTCAGTTGCATTTGGCTGCAAACTTCCCATAAAATTTGTGTTAAGATTCATGTCATACATTTATGTGGAGCTATTTCCAAGGAAGCACACCAAGTGTGTTAGCATGTCATTGTGAGTTAGAAAGCTTTTATTTGACTGGAGATTGAGCTGTTCCAAAGACCAGGGATTGATGGCTCATCACAAGCTTGAGCATTGAATCATTATTAATACTGTTATCAGGAACAAATTTTGCTTTCACTGGAGAGAGGCTGGAACACGTCTGCATAAACTATATGTGGAATGGTGCCAGTGTAGCCTGAATCTTGCTGTAGTTTCACACTTGTAAGTTACTATTTCTACTTAATAGAAACACAAAGTCTTAGTCAACACAAAAAATCCAACAGAACTGCTACTGTTTTTACAGGAGATCTATTTGTCCTGGTCAGATCCTTCATTTACCACAGTCTGCATCTTCATACAGGCAAGCTGAGCTCCCTCAGCTCTCAACTATGACAAAGCCTCACACAAACGAGTCCTTCTGCTCATAGGAAACCAAGCACTCATAAGGAAACACAGCTAGAGCTTCACAGGATGTTAGTAAAGGGATGTCTGCGTGGGATGTAAGTAAATTACAAAGAGCTACAAACACTGAAATCAAGACAGGAAGCATCTGTGGGGGTCACTGAGGAGCCATGGAGAGCTCAATCCATTTGACATTTTCTGAGTCATGAATTTTTTAAATGCAATACAGGGCTAGTTTTCACTAAAATATTTTACTTCTTTTTCATTTTATTCTCCTGTCACTGATACTGCAACTGGTCAAATTAGATCCTATGTCAAACAAACTGTCTTCAAAGCCAAGGAAAAAAAGAAAAAGCCATTAGAATCTAAAGGATACCCTATTAAAAGCTTGAAATCTGAGTGCTTGCAATCTCTTGCAAGGCAAATGGCCTAGCCAGGAGAAAGCCGACTTCAGTTTCATGGAGGGAGTGTGATTTGGAGGAAGTCTAGAAGCTATGCACATAAACCTCAGTGAAGTTCTCCAAGAGGTTGCAGATTGGAAACAAAAATAAATGAAACCATACATTCCTTTAGCCCTTCTGTGTTTTACCTTTAGGCCTTTAACCTTTCTAGTTCAGACCTTTCATCAGGTTACTTTTATATTGCTTTATATTGCCTGTTCTATTCCATTTTGATCAAGCTGTGAGAAGAGTCATGGGTAAGCACCAGTAGAGACCACCACCCATCCTCTCAGCTGTGTGTGAAAACAGCTGAGAAATGAATAAAGACTACAATAAACAGTAAATCCTTGGTAACATGTACAAGAAATTCGAAGAAGGCACCAGAAATTGTATTGCACAGAAAAAACCTAAGCTGATGTCAAGATGACCAAGTGCATTTTTTCCATTTCTCACTTCCGTGATTCTGTAGCACATGAGATCACCTTCCTTTCTATAAATGATATAAACTTCTGTCTGGGGTATTGTTTCCACAAGGTCTGAAGACTGCAGGTTTCTCAGCACTAATCTTGAGTTAACCCCACGCAGCAAATCCTAGATTTGTTCAGCTTCTCCCATTTTTGATTCTGCTATTAGAACTATGTCAGAAATAGATTTTTTCCTTGGATATAGTGCAAAATTCATTATTTAGTGAAGACATTGTTAAACCAGCAGGATTGTGCTTATGGGGAAAATACATTAAGAGGTCAAAGAATAATGATGGATCCTGTCAGAAGACCTCTTAAAAGAAGAGTAGCTATCAAACAAGGTCAGAAAGCATAAGCTTTCCCTCTTTAAAAAAATTGGCTTCTTTAAGAAAAAAAGAAATCAACAGCAGTGACACAGAAACAACAATAGCATCTATAAGGGGAGCAACATTGTTTGGTGTCTGACACCCATCCAACTTGATAAAAAGTTTCATTCAAACAACAGTCTCTTTTTATTAAGACTTGCAGAACAAAAAGTATGCATAGAGATCCTAAGATGTTTTTGCTACAGTATATAGAAAAAGTGGCAGTATCTTTCACTTGACTTGTTTCAGTGGGATTCAGAGTTGTGTATCTCAACGAAGTGGGAGGAAAGGGATCAAATACATTCATTAGTTGGCATTTATACAGGACATCTGTACCAAGAAGTGTAAGGCTGCATTGGCACAGAGTGCAGACACGGAACTCAGGACATAGCAGAACAGGAACAACTCAGATCTAGCTAAAACTTAGCATGATCAAAAGCTTGTAAACTAAGGGTCGTCATATTCAAAGTCTGGAAATTAAAATCAGTCAAATAAAACTGGTGCTGAGTAACACACTGTTCTCATAAGCTAACAATTTTGGTTTCATTGTTGTTGTGGCTTTGCAGGGGATGCTTTGGCAATAGGACATCAGTAAATGCAGTTTCAGCACCTGACCTATGTTAGCTGCTAAGCTGAGGAGGTAACACAAAGGGATGGGCTGCACAGCAAGAAGCATCTTGCAATACAGCACTCAGAACACTTTCAGATCAAGATCAAAGGTAAAGCTTTAGCTTCAAATCACAGGCTTACAATTCACATAAAAGATATCTTGCAGAGAATCATTTACTTCAATTTTTCATTCATTACATAACCTGTTATCCTTAGAAGTACAGGTTCACATGCTAAGCCTTTAAAAACATCTGATTATTAAGATACAAACATTGCTGTATTTAAAATACTCCTTCAAACAGAAGACTAGGAATGATTCACAATTCAGTGTTTCTTGGCCTACTTTGGAGTCCAGCCTTTGCGAATCATGGCCCTTGCACCTAAAATAACACTTCCAGCTCAGTTGTCAAATATCATCACAACTGCTAAGGGCTGTATTGACACGAGAATGAAATGTACATCTGCTCCTTTCCACTGACTGCCCACTAGCTGCTAGCCAGGCAGCCACAGACCTGTGGACAAGCTAGATACAGTTTGGGAGCCTTAGATGCTAGTTTGCAGTCCATCACTTTAGTGCTCCATCATAAAACAGTTGACTTGTGCCAGGGGAACATACCCCTTTTTCACTCACAAGCTGTGCAGTGCTGCCACAGGTGGGTAGTGGAAGAACATTTACAAACTGCAGAGTATAAATAGAATACCTGAAAATACGAGCTTGCACCAGAATAAAAATAGTAGTCACATCCCTTTTATGCGTGACATCAAGCCCAAAATGGAAAGTACCTTTCAGAAGACTGTTTGCCTTTATGAAGGTATATTTTGAGTCTCTCAAAATGCTACACACATACTTTCTGCTGTCTCAGTGTTCTACCTCATTCATGGATATTATTAAACACCTTAAAAACATGTTTATCAAACCTAATATTTATGATATGGTACTCTATCTTAAAATTAAAGGCTTGCCATTCACGGAGCTACAGCTTTCAGGGAGCTCTTGCTCAGTGTTTCATTCATCAAGCTGCACGCAGTCATTACTGACAATTGTCTGCTGCTGCTGCTGCCCACACCGGGCTCTTTGTGCAGCATGAGTCACTGCAAGCTGCAGCTCCAAGCAGGATTTCTTCATCCTGCAGCAACTACGTACTTTGTTCCAGATTACCTTCTTTCCTTTTGAGTAGGCAGAATTAGTGAAGTGCAATTAGTGATAATGCCATTTGTCTCCAGGGTCATAATTTTTCTTAAAGCTTTTTTTTTTCTTTATTCTTTTCAGTACCTCTCATACTACACCAAAAAACCTGCTGGAATACTGGCATGTAATAGTCATAGATGCCAGAAGGAAGATGCATCTCTGCTGCTGAAAGGAAGAATAGTGGCCCAAGAGAATTTGATTCAACATGTAAAAATATTTCTATGCAGTCATAATGCAATTTAGTCCAATTCCACTGCTCTCTTGTGAAAATATCTTCCTACTCTCTGTCAGGAGGGAACAATTATTCTGCACCTTTGTCTTTCTCTTCCAGTACTGGAAGATAATGCCAGAGGCAAACAGACAATGCTTTGTCCTTTTTTAAAAACCATCTATTTGCAGCCATTCATTCTAGAAACCTGGGTGCTGGAGAGAGTAAGACTATCTGTCTGCTGTTTTTCAGGTTTTACGTTTTTTCCTGCTCCAGTTCCTGGTTAGATATCATCCCTCTCTCTTTCCATTTACACCAAGTATAAACAGAGTTTATTAGGATAGGTGTTTTTATTGAACAAATAATTCCTAAAACCTCAAATAAATGGGAGGGTGATTTTTCCTACTTTCCTCATGAGTACAGCAGGGTAAATTACCTTTACATCCTTCATGTGAAGTCACATTTCAGCTCTTTTACAGTAGTCTGACTCAGATTCAAACAGCATATAGATTTATG
Source organism: Toxostoma redivivum (assembly GCA_013397375.1). Classification (NCBI taxonomy): domain Eukaryota; kingdom Metazoa; phylum Chordata; class Aves; order Passeriformes; family Mimidae; genus Toxostoma; species Toxostoma redivivum. The sequence goes on from VXBI01001488.1 coordinate 145,275, forward strand.
TGAAGTTAATACACATTGTGCCTCTGAATCCTGGCGTCTGTCCTCACACAGGAGCTTTAGGATATCATTCTTTTAACCCTGTGGGGAAATTACAGAAAATTAGCAATGGCTTTATATGACAAGCCAGATACAAATATGACAAGCCAGATACAAATAAATCAAAGTGCTCACTTGATCTATGTGTTTCTTTGTTTTACATGCTTTCCCCCCCACCATGTTCTCTTTGCTACTAAAGCCACATTTGAGACACAGATTTGCTCATGTAAAAACTGAACCTGAAGAACAGCAATCTATTCCCAGGTGGCAAAACACACCCGTCCCTCTGAGGCAGCTGGGACTGGCCCATGAATTGAACTGCACTTATCAGCAGATAAGGCTGAAACCCAGCCTGAAGGTTTGCTCAAAACAAGGCAAACTGAAAGGACAGCTCTCACAATCTCTACCAAACATGGCATCGTGATGGGAGGGGCAGTGCTTTATCTGCTGTTGATCTCTCAAAGTGCATTAACTGCAGAATTGCCTCAATTCCATCAGTTCTTTCTCCTTCTCCTCTCTGTCAAATTGCCGTGGTTTGGTGCAGAATGAGCATGTTCAGCAGGGACAGGTAGCTTTTACCAGTTTATCTCATGTCCCAAGGGTACACACTGTTCTGTCCTTTAATCCTCTAAGAGAGGGTAGCAGTGCCTTATGGTCAGAAGGAGATTCAAAGGAATGGGAGAATGAAGGATATTTCTTTCCAAAAGTCACATCTGAAAGAATTACAGCTGTGCAGCATATACCTAAACCAAGTGCTCCAGAGGCACTGGAAAAACTCCCACTGTCACTGCTGAAACCTACATAGCACCAGGGTGGCAGAGCCACCTTTGTCCCTGTAAAGCCTGTCCAAACCTCTCATTACAGTGAGCATCCTCTTTTGTGGACCCCAAAAGCAGAGGTCCCTAGCCCTGGTTCTGTCACCAGATCAGCACAGCTCCTCAGAGGAACACTTCCCCTGGGCAACCCTCAGGTGCTGGTGGCTGTCTGCAGCGTGGGGAAAGCTGGGGTAAACTGGCATTGCTTGAGTAATTGAAACCAAGCACAAGTTAGCTCTTCTGTTCCAGGCTCCTGAAAGGTACCAGTGCCTGCCCCCACACCAGGTTCATCATGGTAATCAGAACCATAAGCTCTGCCTGTGTTTCCATTTGCCTTTTTAACCTTACAGTCACACCACAGTTTCCTGACTCCATTTGGCTTTGACAACAAAATAACCAGATGTAGCTACTGCATGGCAAAACCAACAATTTTATTTTGCTTTGGAGGAGAAAGCAGACTGTAACGTTGAGAGAGTCACTGAAACAAAACTCTCCAGGTCAATTAAAGCTGGCAAGTCATGGCCTTGTTGGGAATTGATGGATGGACTGTAAGAAGTTCTGTGGGCTGAACTGGTGCCAGTTGCAGATGTGTGCCAGCTGCTCACACCAGCAGGTATGGTTAGACCCCCATTATGTCTCCTCTGTGAAGAAGAAGAATCTCTGGACAAGTCAGCTGTCCTCTGGTGCACTCACACCTATTTTCAAACATCTTTCTACCAGCTCTCAGCTGTAGCAAGGGCTCCCAGTTTTACTTTTCCAAGCCTATACCATCAGGGTTATTTTTTTGTCTCTCTATTTCTCAAGCATTTACTCTACCTTTGAACAGGGGAGAAAAACCAACCCAAGCCTCCTTCCATCTTTCTGCCTTCCAGCATTAGTGAAAACACTTTACCCACAATACAAATTCAAGAGTAACCTCAAATACACTTGTAAGTTTAGGCAGCAATTTAAATGCTCTTTGGCTAGAGGCCAAGCTGGGCAGGGAGGGCAGGATTCCTCTAACTGCAAACTAAGCACAGGCACTGGTACCTGCATTAGTCACTCTGACTCCTTTTTATAGCAGAGAGGAACAAACGTTTCCAGGAGAGGATTCATCTGACCTACTATTACACTGACCTATTATAGGTGAGATTAATCACACCCTTGAGATGTGCTGCTCTTCCTAGTTGCAGGAGGAGCCCAAGACAATTAGCTCAGCTGCTTTACTGACACTTAAGACATCCCAAATGAACCTCTGCTAGGGGATCAGGCCTCAGATGCACAGACCCCAGATATGTGTCACCTACCCTAATACTGTGGCGTCATCTTTTTGTATTTTGTTTATGCTTCTATGATATTAATATGTCTATTCAGCGTGTACTGAATACAACTAATTCTCTGGTGCTTCCATATTGTTATTTTTGTGTCCCCCTAGAGAGAACGTTGCATTTTTCAATAGGGTGAAATATCAGATCCTTACCTACCCCACTTGTGGTAGGTGTATGTCCCTGGGAACCAAGAACAAAAGGTGACCAGACAGTGCAAAGCTAGCATGGTGATTACTGATGTATCACATAACACAGCACAGCTGGTAGAAAGAGAGAGATGTCCCCTGGGTAACCAATGGTTGCCCCTGTAAATAAACCCCCAGGAAAAGGCCCTCTGCACCCTTCTAATTTCTGCCATTTACACTGGGTGGCTCAAGCAAACAGATTACCATTCTTGACATAGCTTCAACTGCATGTACCCCTAGGCCATCGAAGCAGTAATGACTCTACAGCACTGCCACATCCCCCGAGCAGGAGCTTTTCCTTAAGAGCAGGAGAGATGGAGGAAGACAAATTGCATTCCTTACACAGTGTTTGCAAGGAAAAACCTGTGGAGGTCATACTGGAGGAAGAGCTAGGGCTCACTAACCATAAGAATTGCAGCCTCAGTTTCATGCATTCAGACAAAGATAGAAGAAGAAAAAATCGATAGCAAGGGCTAAGCAGAGGATGCAAGGGAATCAACTTGTGGAGAAGCTTTCAGTGTCGTGAGAAATACGCATTTCCATAAATTCCAGAGCAGGAAGCAGAGAAACTTCAACTCAGAGCATCCCTAGATAGTTACTGCACTGTGCAAGACATTGCCTAGGCCAGCATCACCAGTAGCCACTGCTCCTTTCTTTGGGGAAGCATTTCAGACTGTGCTTATTCATAGCAGCATTGAGAGACCCACCCCATCAGGGTAGATAGTAATGCTCCATGATGTGCACTGCACACAGGAATATAGCAACTTCTGTGCTGGAAGAGCTGTAGTAGTATTGCAAGGGAGGGTAACTTGGGCCAGAGAAAGCCCTGATTTATGCTGCCACAGCAGCTCCTTTGTCAGTACTGTGTGCCACCTCCAGACACCCTTCTTTTGTCCCCTCTTCATGCTGATCCTTGCTGGTTACTGTAAACCTCCTTAGGGCTTGGGGAATGGGAGGGCAGCAAGATCAACACAGCCTTTTATGAAAGAGTGGCCAGAGCAGCTTAAGAGATCACACTTCTCAGACACCCTGCAAAACTTGTAAGCCACCTTTCAATAAGCTGCATTGGAAAACATCTGATATTTCCTAACAGCTTTTTCTCAACACCTAGCTTGCTGGGTTTTGACACTTTTGATCTTGTTTGATTATTTATTTCCATTCTACCTGCATCTATATTCTAATTCTTCTGGTTTTGAAGTGCTTATTTCTGACAAAATTTATCCCTCAATTTCACTGGACATCTTTCCAACTTACTCTGTAAATGAGTTTGATGTTTGATATTTTTATCTGCTGGTTTAGAGTCAAAGGGGTCAATGGGTTTTTTTCTTTCTGAAAAATCCCAATTCAAGACAACTAGTTTTGGCTTTGTCTTTTAATGGAAACCTTAATGTTTTGAGAAGCTCTACAGGAATAGAAGATGTAATCAGTAGCACTTGGGACTAAATGTTCCTTGCAAATAACAGTGCCAGGCAGTTTTCCTCCTTTCAGGAATTAAAGGGAAAGCAAGATGCAGTCCTGACTTCATTTACACAGCTTTATTTCAGCTTACTTAAAATACCTTGATTAAGTTTCAGCCTCTATATTTCTTCACCTCTACATGAAAAAGAAGCAATATAAGAGTTTGCCATCATCAGAATCTCCTGATGGAGTAAAACAACTCCTTATGTGATAGCTCAGCTTTTCATGGAGTTTGTTTTGGTTTGTTTTGGGGATGGTGTACAATGTATTTGCCTGGACAAAATAGAATTCTGTGCTTTAATAAACTCAGCTTCAGTCAAAGTCTGTCAGTGACAAAAGTATTGCAGAACAATGAACACAGTGGGGGTCATGTTCTTATTCTCATGCTACATACCCAGTGTTTTGTGCATTGACAAGTAAAGAGACTGGGTAGAGTAGATTGGATATCTGACAAGCAGGTTATATTTAAATAGACAGGGAGAGAAAATATTATTCAACAATTATTTTATTAAATTGTCCTACCTGGTATATTCACCAGAAATTGTTGCAAGAGTATTCTGAAGTCACCAATGTCCTTGCAACCTTACAAAAAATCTGGTTGTTCAGAAACTCAACCATGGGGAGGCAATACATAAATCAGCTCAGTGTATCCCTATGTTCAGACAATGTGGAAATTATGCACACTATGACCTCTAGCACAGTTAGACACTGACACTGGATGTGCACTTAAAAACAGATGTTTGCTCTGAAATAATAAAAAACCATGTCCAACAAGAATCATCCCAATTGCTGTGTAAGAAATGTGGCCTCCAGCAAATTAAAGGTTATACAGCATGACATGGATCTTATAAGGCTGTTTGCCCCCATGTTGGGGGTGTTCACACCCCACTGCTTCTGAGCTGGGGAGTGGAGGAAATGCAGACAGTGTGGCCACCCCACGGTGCTCTGGTGGGGTCCTCAGCCCACCCAGACACATGACAGCACCATTGCAATGTGGAAGCTCTCAGCAATTGGAAGAGACAGTCTGCATCTTGAAGGGGAAAGAAGCCAGGCTGAACATCTACATTTATTCCTAACTGCATGCACAAATATTGAACATTTCCTCAGCCCCATCCATTAACAACTAGCTTCGCTATAAGTCCTTAGGTCATCAAAGCTCCATCATCAGAGATAAGCTACTGCTCTATCTCTGCTATTGGCAGAAACATCTCTTTTTAACTAATGGGGATTACAGAAAAAAAGTGTCAAATGCCAGGTATGAAATGAAGGTATCACCAGAAATTCCTGGCCTGATTGGTGTGGAAAGAGACAATCAATTTGAGACAGCAGGAATCTGCTGGCAATATTTATGGAGGACTTACAAGTGTCAGGTAGTTTTTGGTGTTTGCATTTTTAAGAGGTCCTAATTTAATAATATGCAATTCCCCAATATCTGAATTTCATGAAACTGTAAAAACTCTAGATGAAATACAATAAAATGAAAGCAGTGAGACATCATTTCTCTTTAGAAAAAAACCAATCCAGTCAATACTGCTGAATGTGTGCATTTGTTCTTACCACAGAACAAATGCAGCTTTACTAACCTGGGTAACTCAAGGACAGTATTCCATGTGCCAGAGAAGCATGGGGTTTTTTCCTCCCCTGAACAAAAAGAACAAAGTACCTGATATACAGCTGGGGACAGATGTATATTCATTTTAGAGCTGACAGAAGCGAGGTTGCTATGTATGTCAGTGATTAAATTAGGGACATTGATTCTAATTCCACACGTACTTCTTATCCCCTCTTCCCAGTTCAAAAGACAACAACCAATATATAATTCTTTTTGAAGAGGAATGGCATTCTCGTTACATGTTCCATCACTGACACACGAGCACATAAATTATAGCAGCAGCACAGCTGCCCTGCAAATATCTCCCACTGCTGCTGGGGGGCCTAGGGGACATCCATCATCTGACTCCTAAAATACTGATAAACCTTCTGTGGCTGTTCAGTTACCAGCCCGAGACAGTGTTTTGTAGATGGCCATACCCACAGGTGAGGATCCTGCAGCCTATGCCATATCCCATGGAGAGAGAGGGAGGTGCAGGGATCCCTTAGCTGAAAGCCCAGCAGGTGCCACCTCCCAGCTGCATCTCTTCTCTCAGAAGCACTTTGTGGACAGTCTGTGTTAGTCTGCCTGGGTTGTCCTAGTCTGCATGAAGACCTGAGTGCCCCAGGCAATGACCTGGACATACCAGGAGCCAGGTTTTAAAGTTGCTACTTACATGCAGGGCAATCCATTCTTGAGTGCAGCACCAGAACCATTCTTGGTTCAGAGGGCAAAGGGAGTTAGAGGAATATTTTCCACCCTCCTAACCATCTTCTTAGGTCCAAGTGGTTGGAAACTGCAGTGTAGTTACAGCAGTTTCTATCAGGGGGAAAGCAGGTGCCTGCTCAGGGATAGCATGTGTGCCATGGGAGTCAGGGGAACAAGAGGTACTCTACATCGACAGCTGAAGAGATGAAAAGGGTTCAGAGCTCTGGCCTGGCCACTTGGGGATGAGCATCAAAACAGACCTCCAAAGAAATTATTGGCATCTGCCTTGTGTTGATGGAGCCTTTTGGTCATTTTTCTGCTGCAGCCAGAGTATTTTATGAGAGTGAATAAGAGATTATCTGTGCTCATCCCTCTGAGGTTGAAGGAAATGGGAAAACTTGACAAAAACATGAAGACATGAAACAGAAACATTCTTAAGATTTTCCAGTTAAACTGTTCTGAGTAGTGTCTCTTCTGAGTAATTTACTGAATGGTCTAAGAGATGGAAACAATTTTCCCTAGTCTTACTAAAGGTTTGGCAAAATAAAATATTTCACTCACTTTTCCTAGAAAGGAAAGAAATAGCTCAAGAAAAATTACAAACTGGGAGAAACATCCAAAGGAAAGGTCATACATATGAATGTGCTTACTACAACCTATTAAACAGTTATGGTAAACTTTTTTTTTCTTTTTTTTTATGCAAAGCAATAAAATTAATGTAATCAAATATCTTAAACTGTATTCTTCTGGATTTGGGAAACTCCTAAAAGTCTAGGAGACTTCTCACAGGGGTTCACCCAGCTTCACAAGAGCATCAGACCTAAAGAAAGAGAGCTCTATCATTTTATTTTTAAATTAAGGTTAGATCAAGAGGCTCTTCTATTGCATGTTGTTGTCATAAGACAAATCCCTTGAGTTTTTGCAGTAATGAACACCCTTGCCAGTGAACATCAGAGTCCTCCAATTTTTTTCTGTATCCATACATTAACCAGCCTGCCCTTAGCTTTTGTTGACTCTTGCCATGTCCTCACATCCTTAGATTAAATTAATTCATGTCCTCATCCATATCCCATCCTGCCAGCTTTTTCAAGCTTGGCAAAGGCTTGAGGAATATCCATCTGTTGACCAGATTTTCCCTGTTCTGAAACACTCCAGTTACTGCACTGTTAATAGCTATGGCAATTATTTAAATCATCCTGAAACAAGTAGCGATGCTTTCCTTCAATAATTCTACCTCACCATCTGATTAATCTACTCTCAAAGTATTTCCTTATTAATCAGATTACAAAGAGATTTACTTAATTTTTCCAGCTGACAGTTAGTATGTTGACACCCTCCCTGCTTAGTAACAGAAGTCACATGAGATTATCTGGAGTAGAAGGCAAACCCATTTCTGTGCAGAGTGAGAGCACAGCTTTGTTAGCAGTCCCAGAGCAGAGTCTCACCCCTATTGACTGCTCTCCTCTGAAGTTTCTTGTATCAGCAACAGCCCTCTCAAATGTCTCCATCTCATTTCTGATCTGATCTGAAAATATCTTTGCAGTGCAGCTAGCCTGTTCCCATTTTAGTCTTCTCATCCTTTCTCTGCATGCTCTCAAAAATATTAATTAAATCAGTAAATCTTTTAGAGAGATAATTTGAATGCACAATAGTAAATAAAACTGCCCTGCCCTTTGTCTCATGCTAAATCAGGAAATTGTATAAAACTGCCAGTCAAACAGAGGGGTATTTGAACTGCTCTTATCTCAAACCTAGAATAAGGACATCATTAGAGACAGTTGTTACTGGGAAGTCAGTGCTTGTCCTCATTTTAACAATGCACTACAATACCAAATTTGAATATGTTGAGAGCATGAATGATCTAACAGTAAGAAGGGCATCAACAATTCTCAGTGGCTTGAATGGAAATAGCAGGTGTCTGGTACTTTTCTGGCCCTAAGACGGCAATCAGTCACAGATAATTGACTACTTTCAGATCCAGAAAGTGATTTGCAAGGGATTATATTTCCAGTGTACTGTACTAGCTTAACATTAACTGCACAGGAGGAGCCAGATTTTTGCAGCACCAACCACAAACCACTCATTTTTGTTCATTTGAGCCATCTCCTTACCCAGTACAGTTTTATGTTCAAACTTCTGGGCAAATACTAATTACGCCTTCTAATTGCAACACAGCTGCTTCCATTCCCTTTATTAAACACTATTCATCCCTTATTATTAAACAAAACATAGGGCAGGAAAATAGAAAGGTATTTTCCTATGCATCAGTCTCTTTCAGAACAAATTCCTTTCCTGAACAAGTACAACCATGTCTATAATCATATCTAATATACAGTATCAGAGAACTACTTACATTTATTTTGATGACCAATCTAGCAATGAATTATCTCCTGTTTTGCCGAAATGAGCATGCCTGCACATTAAGCACAGCATGATTCACAGGCACAGCAAAAAGGAAAACTGCCCTTTGGAAGATTTAACTAGCTCCACGAAAGTGCCTGGAAAGAACCTGTCCACCTTGAACAATGGTTTGAGAGCAAGAACGAGTTACCAAGAAGATAAGCACTATTGCAACACTGCAAAATCCACCGAGTCTGGAAAGCAAACAGGAGTCCTGTCACAGCAGCAGCAGCGCAGAGCAGTCACAGTCCTGCCCACCAGGCATGGGCAGAAGTTCTTGTCTGGGCCACTCCAGCACTCCAGCAACTATTTTACTTTTTAACCCAGCTCAAAATGATCCCAGCAGAAAATGTGGCTGCTTCTTTCCACCCTTCCCCCCCTGCAGATGAATGAATTAATCAGCTCATATAAGCTCAGCTGTGAACTCCCACATCTTGATCAGCCCCAGAGATGGCTGGGTTGTGCAGATAAAGAAGTCAAGGGTGTGAAGGAGGGGAACTGAGACTTTCCCCTCCCCTTGGGTACCATTCAGGTCACAAACTGGCTCAGCTACATATGTCATGGCAGCCCCAGTTCTCTATCAAATTAAACAGAGACAATCAAGATAGTTTTCAAATTTATCAGGAATAAAAGCCCCCAAACACTCAGAACTTGGAAGAAATTTTTATAAGCATATCTGATGCTATCTCTACCCTTTCTCATTGATTTATCTACAAAAATATATACGAAGTCACTCCATAAATGTCTGTGGAAAAGGATCTGTCCTAGCAAAGGGCTGTCATTAAAATATTTATGGACAAGAATCAGTTATTATGCAGTTGATGATCTCTTTGTGGAAAACACCATTTTGTCTTTCTAAACAAAGTTATTCTCATTAACTTTGTGCTGAAATCAATGGCCAGACATGTTCCTGGGAAGCCAAGGTTTAATTCCAGAGCTGATCCCTGAAAGACTAGTTGCCTGCCACCCTGGAAAAGATGTTCCCTACCAGCCAAGGCAGCTAGGTTAATCTCTTCCATGCCTCTTTTGCCATTTGGGTTTGAAGATGAGTCGAGGCAGATGCTACACCACTGTGTGTCCTCTCTGGAGGGTCCATCCCTTGCTTCTTCCTGGGATGGATGAGGAATCTGCTGCTGCTGCAGAGATGGGTCTCTGTGAGCAGGGGAGGGTCCCGCAGTGTCATGTCCCAGAGAAATGTCCTGCCTGGCAGGCCCTTTTATAGGATGTATGTTTGCATTTTCTCATCTAGGTGATGATGGGAAAAAAAAAAAAAAAAAGCATGAAAAAAGAAGCCCAACAAATTGAGCTGAGAATGGACTACACTATTTTTCCTCTCAATTTTTTGGTTCAACTGCCATACTGAAAAATCAATTATTTTCATAGCTCTACATGAGTCATTCCTTTTTATAAAAATTCTAGTCATACAATCTGAGAACGGATTTTCCCTGCTGTTACACTGACTTTAGCTTCCAGGGAAGCCAATGTAGATGAACTCTTCGGAAATAAGTCCCTGGAGAAGACATTCTGACACGCCCCTATCATGAATAACAAACAGAAAATGTTAGAACAGTTATCACAGTGAACAGTTCATATGTGTGAAATAACCACTGATTGAAATTTCCTTGCTTAAAACAATTCAGAAATCTAACCAGATCCACTTGCTAAAACCTGTTGAATTGACTTCTTGGGCTTTGGCCATAGACATGAGATGTGCTTGAATTTTACTGGGTTTGATGCAACCTCCATACTGGGGATAGAGTTGTCTGATTATGCTGGTACAGTTCACTCACCTATGAAAAATTTATTAATCTACACACATTATGTAATTTAAAACTGATGTGGGGTAGGATTTTGTTTACTGTGCAGCCTCGAAATGAACCAAAGTCAACAAACACTACATTGTCTTGTCTGTAGCAGCTCCTTTCAGGCTAGTACCACATAAGTCCTGGCATTTCCAGTGAAATATTACTGTCTCCCTGGAGTAAAGATCATCCCTGGAAGTGGATTTACCCATCTGCAGAACTGGCAGATCTCAGTGTTTTGTAGAGCCTCTGGGTAGCCTGGCTGGCCTTGAAATGATGGCAGCAAACAGAAGAGACAGCTACAGCTCCTCTGGGCTCTCTGGCTCTGCAGCAGCTGGGGCTGGTGGTCACTGAACCAAGGACAGGGCTGATGAATACCACTTACAATTTACAGGCCAAGTCCCAAGTCCCAGGGCCATCACTGAGGCTGTTTCCAGTGTGCCACAGCAGTCACTGGATGTGTCACTGTGTTCAGAGCTGTGTCACCACAAGCAGTGTCCTCTCATATTCAATGCTCCCCCAGAACCACATTTGTGCTAGCTTATAGCCACATGGAAACTGGACCTAAAAGCTTATATAGTTGATCCATTGTACTTGTGTTTGCTTTCTATTTGTACTAATCCAGGAGAAGAGGGTTAGACTGCAGTCTTAGAATAGGTTATAGTCTATTATTTTCTACTGTTCTATTTACAATTAAGAAAAATAAAACAAAACAAACAAATATAAAAAGTCAAACAAAACAAAACAACAAAAAAAACCCACAAAAAACAAACAAAAAAACCCAAAAAAACCCAACCAAAACCCCCCCAAAAAAACCCCAAAACCAAGCCACAAAACAGTATAGCAAAAAATAATTCACAAAAATCTCCATTAAGTCAAAGAAGGGCAGACTGATATGGACTTTTGCAGCCATTCATGCCTTTAAAAATCACCTGCTCACTTTATACCAGTTGACCAACCACGGAAGGCAGTCCTCCTCTTCTGCAATACATTTGAATTGATATCTTCATCATGGGCATTTTTGCATAGTGGGTAGGAAATTAACTACATCCATCAAATGATTTATTTTGTTGGAAATAGAATGCTCAAAAAGCATTATGCTGGTTGCTCCTTTGTCAGTCACTGCCCAGAGGGTTCAATTAATGCTATGGAGGTTACCTGATGACCTTTCATTTTTCTCTACACATGTATTTCCATTCTGACTGATGAAGCCACATGTCAGTATAATTTCACCAGCATCTGTAAGAGGGTGCCTGCTGCAACCTCCACCTTACATTAGTCTTCCTTGATCTTTGACTGTAGCATGCCACACCATCAAGACAGAAAAAACATCAATTTTCTTCTTGGATCTGTATCTTCATGGGCTGATGAGGAGAATAAGTCTGCATTTTATAACACTACAACCAAATCCCTTGTGTGCATAAACCATGGGGCTTTCATTCAACAGGGCTTGAGTCATGGGAACTGCATCTCACCTACACCAGTATAGCCCCCTCAGCTTCTGGAGCAGGACAAAAAACTGACCAAACATGCAGCTGCAATATTGGAGTCTATCTCACATAGAAAGATCAAATGAATTGACAAATTCAACTTGGTAGGCTAAAGATCAGTCTGTCCTAAACATTCCCCGAATGTTCACTTGTAAAGTCATGGTAGGTAGTGGCAGTTTTGGGGTCTCTTCAGAGATAGCATCTTGGTTATATTCTTTATAATTTATCTACATTTGCCTTGGTCAGGTTATTGGGCTTTTGTTTTATTTTTTTAATTTAGATGTCAGCTTTGATGTCAGGTGACCTCAGATGGCAAGGGTCAGATTTGAAAGACTGGTTTCCACTGAGCTTTGCAAGACTAAATAACATTCAATGGGATATAGGAGATGAAATATCTAAGAAATTATGTGAATGAGTCTCAGTTTTCAAAATCCCTCAGATCATGCAATGTTTTTGTGATTTGTGGCTATAAAAGTGTTTGGAAATGAGGCCTTGATTTTGCTTTATTAATAAAAATCAGTTAATTTATTAATACAGCACCCATAGTCTATGATTGCAGCTGCTATGATACAGTTGAATAAAATGCCAGGCTGTATGAAGAAAGCTTTAAAATTTAAACCTTAAAGGTTCACAGTAAATAAATACTAAAATTCAATGCAGTAACATTTTTAAATCTTGAGATCTTAATATTACTTATTTTTTTCTGATGCTTAGCATTAACAGTCCTGCTTTGTTGTGATATGGCTGAGGTTCATGATGTGAGGGGGTTCAAGAGGACAACTACACCTAACTGTGCGTTTTGAGGGCACCTGGTTGAAAATAACAATTTCTCTTTGGGTTTTAATCTTTTTGAATTTGCTGAATGCATCCCTCTTTCAAATCTGGTCTCTGACCAGCTTCAAAATAACCAGAGCCAATGCACAGCCTACAAATTCAGTAGCATTCTGCCTCATCCTTACAGTTAAAAACAGCTTTCCAAGGGTGTCTCACAGTGCCTTTTTCAAAACACCTAACAGTGTTGTTTCAGCTAAGTCAGTTCCCATTATTCAATCTTGCCAATTTGAAAATCAATTCCCTATCCACTACTGACATTTCGGCATCTAAGAGGTGTAAAAATCTCTTTGAAATGGTAACCCTAAGCTGGGGTCTTTCCATAGCTTCAAAGACATGTTCCAATCCAAATTCCTTTGAAATTTTTAATTTGAATAATAAACTACCCAAGTACCAGCATATTCAGGTTGTTATCAGTTAGCTCTTACCAGCAGAAACTTTGAAGTGTTAATTGCAGAACTGGACAAAGCTGCAGACTTTACTGGTTCTGCAGGAAGCAAGAATTAACCCTTTTACACCTTGCTGAGGAGAGGAAATTTTAATGAAGGACTCATAAAAATCTCAAGCATTATACCCAAGACCCAAAGTGCTCACAGAGCTGTGGCAGGAAAAATTTAAATCCACCCATTTAATTGTTTATTTCCAAAGAAACAATAGTTGCAGTCCTTGACTACATCATAGACAAAATGTGCTTACACAGTGGCCTGCACATTGAACTTCCTGTTCAGTCTGCACAGCACAAGCAGCAGTATGAGGATGGTATTTATATGATGCATGCACCAAAATATATTTGAATCTGTTCTTGGCTGTGCCATTGGCTTGGTGGAGTATTTCAGTGGGACTTGTCCTTTGAAAGATTCCCACCTCTGGGGCATCCTTGCCTCCTTTGTGGCCACCCCTCCTGGTTTCCCCTGTTGCAGTTTTCAGGGCACTCCAGCTGAGAACAGGTAGGAGCAACTGAGTCCTTCCACAGAGCAAAGCAGAAAGACAAAACCACTCATGCTGATCCTTAGAGCAGCCCTTGCTGTGTCCTGTTAACTGTGCAGCTGCTGGGGCTGGGATGGGACACGTGCATGAGGCAGGTACTGCTGTTGGTGCTCAGAGACAGGAAAATGTGAGGTGTACTTTTGCTGTTGAGAGCTGGGCCAGTCATACCTCTGAGACCGAGCTAATTCAAGTTGTGGCACTCTTCAGCTGTCTCTATTGCTTTGTTTCCCCTCTTTTCTGAGGACCTGCCCTGGGCAGCAGTGTATGCAATTGTCTGCTCTCCCCTGAGATCATCTTGCACTCCCTCAGCACAGCCCCACTACCCTCTAAGGTGTCACCACACTGAAGTTTTAATTCTTTTGGTGACAGTTCCATTATTCACCTGATCTTATCAAGATACAAAAACCTCTGTAAGGAGTGTTGTTCAGAGAAGTAGTTGGCCTTCCAGTTCTCTACCTCAAAGCAGTATCATTTGGCTGCAGTGACCTGATGGCATCTTTGTGCACACCAGGATTTTTCAGGGTAGTTTGGGGGGTTGTCCCTTTTCCCCACCTGTCCCCCTTTTCCCCTTGTGCACCCAGTACATCCACAGCTTAGTGTGAGTAACAGGGAATGCTGCACAGAGGGAGAACCAGCATCTTTGCTAACAGGTGATCTGCTCCACAGATTCAAAACCATTATTTGAACAACAGAGCAATTAGAAATCAGGCATAGCCTGCTAATGTCTCTCACAACCGTGCTATTTTTTCTCCTTAAACAACAGGTTTTTTGCATTTGGAATTTAAATCACTTTAGTCCCAAATGATCAAGGCTTGGATTTCTCAGCATGCCTTGTCACTGTGCAGTTGCTAGTTTAACATGGTCTTGTGGCCATACTGGGAAATCTCTTTATTCTTGCAGGAAGCAGTGTAGTTGCCTCACTCCTGAAGTGTTTTTTCAAAGGAATGAAAACACTACTATTTTCCTTTCTCCTCTCTCTGTAACACCACCTGACAGGATGCAGAGTTCACATTTCATTACTCACATGACCTCTATATTCCCATTACCCATGGCTCTGTTTTAGGGGATTTACAGAGCTGTGCTTGTATCTAAAAGCAGTTTCTAAATCCTTGAAAAGTACTACTGAGGATTAATGGGAATGTCACTTTCCAGCAATTATCAGAAACCAAAATTTATCATTCTGCAAAGGGCTACCACAAGGCCTAGATATTTCTAAAAATGCAAAAATAAACTCTCATTTTCTAATGAGAAGTTAAAAATGGAAAAAAATTTGCAACTTTAATAATTGTCTGCCTGGGGTCCAAAGTCTTTTAAGTATTTCTTTGGAAAAATGCACAATCCATGTACTTGAGCAACCCAGAAGAGACCACTTTCTCTGCATTCCACAGCCAATTTCAAATGCTCACAACTTGTTGGGGCACACATTATACTGCAAGCAGCCATAGAGATATGGGCCTGGAAGTGTCCCTGTGTGACCATGGGGGCTGAATGAGGAGACACTCTGAGTGGCTGCCAGGGCAGGGAGCAGAGTGACAGGAGATGGGATGATGGCAGCTCCAGCCAGACTGTGGGCAGGCAGAGGCAGGGGACACTGCTGGCAAAGGTCAGTTCCTCTTTCCAAAAGCTGGGAGCTGGGGAAAGGCAAACCATCTGGCCCTGTGCCAGAGCCACAAAAAATCCCTTCCTTCCTGCTTGAATTCAAAGGAATAAACACAGCTTCACAATTCACAGTGCTGTGCTGTTAAACCCAGTGTGCTTTTGTATTCATATTGATGTTTGTTGTATCTACTGGAATCCAGTGAACTTACATTTTCCTTCCTTGTGTGACCTTTTGTTACTCCTGTTCTCAAAACGCATTCAGTGTCCGCTATGGCTTGGCTTCAATCATCCCTCTGGGCAATGGAGAGAACTCAATAAACTGCAGGAAGGTTTGGAAGCCGTCAGGCAGCATACAGAGAAGAATACCTGGCAAAGGGTCTATGTGAGCCCAGAGCAGAGCCAAAGGGAGGCTCCTGTAGCCAGGAGGGTCAGAGACCTCTCTTTGATTTTGGGAGTGCAGAATCACGTGTGAAGCTCCACTGGGACAGTGAGCCATTGGCTCCCTGCCACAGTGAAGTGCCCCTGTGGAAGCAGAGAGCCCTGTAGTCACTTTGGTCTCAGTGAGTTACCCTCTGCTGCAGGGTGTCTCCAAACTGCAGCTCACTGACACATCTACCCTCTCCCTACTGCTTTATGTGACAGACCTCTGGGACAGAGATTAATTTGTGTTGCCTGACAGGGAAGGAGTATATGCTAGTAGCAGGTAAAGGACTTCAGTATCCAGGTTTGCTTTTCCCTCTGCATAAACACCTCCAGCTTTTGGATTACACCTCATCACAGCACGAGATGAAGGAGCTAATACAAATATCCTAACAAGTGCAAAAAGATAATGCTTCTCTCAACTGGCTTTGCTTCATCAATAAAATAGGCTGTGATACTGGCACCTGGAGAAAGAGCAAAATCACTGTGAAAGGGAATAATTCTGTGTAAATTCACTAAAGTGAATTTCCAGACCTCTGAAAACAGAAATGCAATAAATTTACAAAACCCCAGCAGCAAAGATACCCCAGCAACCCAAGAGTTGCATCCCATCTGACCCCAGTAGAAAATTTTTCTACCTGAGCTCAATTCAATTCATATAATGATATTTCAGCTTCATTGTTGCATTGTTCCTGGAAGACAGACCTCGTGTCTTTTATTACTCATCTCATATTGTCACAAATGTTTTAGTAACAACTTACTTGTGCTCTAATTAGGGAAAAAAAATCCAAGCCTTCAGAGCAGACTGCTCTCAAAGTGCAGACTGCAATGTGTGGAGATTCACAAGACCTGAAGGCCTAAAAAAGCCAATAAATCAGAGCTCACAAACCAGATTTGTGCTGACATGATTTATCTTCCAGGGCTGACCCGCTTGGATATGATTTTATAATGAAGGCAGTCAGAGATGTGAACACTAGACTAAAAGAAGTCATTCACATTGGTGAATCTGAGACTATTTGTTTTACTATAACCTCAGCACCAGTCTGTGAGATAAATCTAAAATATGCCTCTATTACAGTAGTAAGTGACTGATTTAGGTGAAACAAGGACTCTAGATTTGTCATGAAGGTCTTCTTCCCCATCTCCATCCCAGACATTATTTCTGGTAGTGAAATATTCTTAGTAGAAAAGTCTAACAGATACATCTGCAATGGCTGGAAACAATGGATACTCAGACTGAAAGACATACCAGGCCATGAAGTAGCTCACCATGGAGTTTCTGTCAGCACCAACCATCAGCATCAATAGGGAACACTGTACACGTAATTTTTAGCACAAATGTGTTTGCAATATTGAGAGGCTGTCTAGCTGCTCCTACAACGCAGGAGCCAGTGACAACTCAATTCTGAGTGTTACAAAAATAGTAAACCATCTCCAATATGGCCATTGTTAGGAAGGTATTGCACATTGTCTTTTTTGAGGGAAATGAAAATAAAGGTGTTGTTCTTCAGAAAGGTGTGCTTTCTCAATAACAAAGTGTCGTTTTTGCTTAGCTCTGCTTCAAATTAATTCCAAAACATTGACTTATATTGTAGGATTTTCATCTGATACTGATGGAAACATGACCGTCTTGAAATGCTTAAAATAAAGGATAGTTTTAAAAGTGGGGAATGTAGAAGGGGATTAATATTTTTCATTAGTGAAGGCAGCTCTAAACCACCAGGACCACAGCAGCCTGAAACCCTGGTGGATTTTCAGATCCTCATTTTCTCTTTTCAGAAACAGAAAAAGAGATAAAAATTTGTAGCTGAATTCAGAAAAACATAGCTTTTGTCCAAAGATGCATTACTTCTTATTTGTGGCATATGAAATAATTTATTCTTTAAAAGATAGAGGCAGCAACTCTAAATGCAGAAGTTCTAAAAATTGTGATAATTTTCTTTACACTGAGGTGCAGACATTTTTACTACAGCATTATGGGGGAATTCTGTACTCTACAGAGAGATGAAAGATTACCTATGTCACCCAAAAATGCATTTCACCATCATCCTAGAAGCTCTGTGCTACTTACAGAAATGAATGTCATAAATAGCTTTTGAGCATCAGATAAGCACTGACTGTGAAAACACTCAGAAACATTTCAGTAGTCTTTGCTCAAGTGTATTTAAAGACCAAATTATTCACATAAGGAAATGCCCTTTTACTCTAACACTCCTGATTGTTTCACTTTGAAGTTTAGCTAGTATAGAGCATAGCTAGCATAGTCTAACTAGTATTTATACGGAAATGCTTTTTAAAGTTTCACAAATGCATGAAATAATAAGTGTAATTAATCCATGAGGTTATACTTCATCTCTGCTTTAGCCTCTAAGATTCAGAAAGTGAACATAGAACAAATAGCCACCTTAAAGTGCCCTCTTTAAGGACATTGAAAACATATCTGTGATTAATGCTTTGGGAATAATTAAGAACAAAAGAAAAACTTTAAAACGCATTTAAATTGTTTGCTTTCAACACAATGTTAACAAAAAACTTGCATCCTCAAAAAAATTGGGGTTTTTTTCAGATGTGCTTAATCAATCTGTTTACTTTTAATTGGTCATAGAAGTCTAGTAATATGATTTCTGTACAATGACTGGATAAATAAATATCCACATGGGTAAGCTTCAGATCCAGCATCTGTGGATATTTATAATGGCAAATTTCAATGTTACCATATTTACTTTGACTGTAAAATATGCAAGCTTAACTGTCAAAAATACCTTTACAAATTCAAACAACGGTTTGAAAGGCTTTTTCTTCCTTTGGCTTCAGTTCAGGTAAACTGGATCATCAGGCAGATTTTACATACAGCCTTGAGATATTCTACAGACTTTGGCCAGGCCTTGGACTCTCTGGCTGGACTATTTGTAACTGGGTTTCAGTCTAAGTGAAAAATTATAGTAAAGAATCGAGCTACTTATGCTGCCATCATGGTTAGTTTAAAGAACATTTAACAAAATGTTAAACTAGTAAGGCTGTTACCCTGTGTAGAAGACAACAGATTTTCACCAAAGAGATAATCAGAATCACATTGAGAAGTGATCTTCATCAGGGAAAGGTATCCCTATATTTCTTTGACACTTGCTTTGGAATGGGGAAATTCCAGAAGGTTTTACTTTCCAGCAAATGAAGACTATGCTTTATGAAATTCTATGAGTCTATGAGTGGTTCAAAGGGTAGGATCATCAGACAGAAAGAATTTTCAGAGTGTCAGAGTTGTTGGGATTAAACTGTTGTAAAAATACTAAGTAGAGAGAGTTAAAAAAAAATACTACCTAAGACACCACAGCTAGTCAATGAAATTTTAATTTTTCCCTCCAAGACCATTGCCACTTTGTCTCTTGGGGTGTATGCATTGGAGCTAGAAAGCTGTAAGAGACGGTCCAAAGTTCCCCTCATTTTTGCCTCACTACTATCACAAGAAGACCCCGAGGACCCCCACCCAGGTTGACTCTGGACAATGGTTTTCTGGCCTGGTCCAGGTGGATGTTTGCCAAGTGACTGTGTGCAGGTGTGTTGTGCTCACTGGACTGTGCTGTCATGGTACCAGCTGAAGACTGCACGTACTGCACATCCACACCTGCCTCTCAGAGCACCTCACTATGGTCCATAAATCTTCCCACCTCTTGGCTGGAGGCCACTTGCCTTGGAAAAGGACTATAAAGGAGCAACCCTCTGGAGAAGCTTTTGAGATCTCCCCATGGATGAAGACCCATCCATTGGCTGGCCCATGAGGACGTCCGTCTCATCTGTTGGTAGCTATTCCCCCATCCCCCTCTTTTTCTCTCTATACTGTTTCCTATATCTCTCCCCTCTATCACAACTGAGTTGTTGGCATTCAGTAAAAATGCATTGCTGTGAGTAAACTCATTTGTCCCCTGCTGTGTCTTTTGCACCTCTGAGATCAAATGAACCATCACGACCCCCGCCCTGCATTGGCGGATCATGACAAAATCCCAGAAAAATGTTGCAAGTCAAAGATGGTTTTCACAAAGACAATTTGAAGGAAACAAAGAATGACTATAATAAGTGATTGCAATAGAAGAAACAGTTGTATTTTCAAAACCACCATCTTATATCTTGGTCCATAATGCAGCATCTATCAATTGCATATGGAGGAAGAGATGGCAGAAACAAGAAGTGAAGCAATCAAGTATTAAATTTTTATAATCTTCTAAGAATTTCTGTCAGTTTTTCAGTTTGTTTTATAGAAGACTAGAATAATTTCAAGTGACACAAGGTTGTATCCTAAATTAGGATTGATACTGCGCAGAAAACACATACAACAGAAAGTAAATAACTAGAACAACAACAACAAAGATACTCTGTTTCTGAAGTCCTTATGCCATAGTGATTGCTGCAAACACTGAGTAAACAGTAGCCAGGAATAGGCTGATCACATGGCAGAACATCCCACTTTCTTTAACGATCCTTCATTGACACTGCTTTTTGAATTAGTCAATATTTTAGATGTAAGAGAGATGCAACTGGAAAAGCTGACTAATGAATAGTTGAAAGAAATGTATAATCCATCATAATTTTTTGTGCTCTTTTAAATAAACACAATTTCACAACGATTAACTTTCCATCTTCTCACTCTCAGCATTCATCTCCTGCTCACTACTGAGACTCTTACTGAGCTCTATGCATTGAGAATTTTGTGTTTGCCTGAGAACCCAGTGTTTAACACATTATAATTAAAATATTTCTGATATATAAAACTAACCATAGTCAATGGTCTGACCAGCATGTCTCAATGCAAAATGGGAAGAGTGATTCTTTACTTTCAGGTAAGAATCATGGAGAAAATTTTAAATTCTAAAAATATAGACCCACTGACATTTAAAATAAACCCCACAGCTGAATCTAATCTGTAAAGTATTTTAGATAACTTCCATGGAAATAACCGGAGGATATATCTTAGGACATCTCAGTCTTCTCTCTTCCACATCCTCCAGCTTCTAGAGGTTTTGATATCCCAAAGCCTTAGAAAATGCTATTTGGTTTCTATCTTGACTTCGGGCTTAAAAGTATCTCAGGAAGTTTCATCCATGCCTGTTCCTGTTTGTACAGCAGAATGAGACCTCAGTCATCTGCTCACAGACATTCATTGCTGTGGTGGAAGCAGAAGAGGGAGTGAAAGAAATGTCACTTATTTAAAGGAATGGGGGTTGGATGGGCTCACAGCTGCCTGATCAACAGCTGCAAGTGCAATGCAGCTCCATATGGACTGGCACACAGGGCTCAAGGATGTATAATTTTGCTGGACGTGTTGATATGGGGTCCTCATTAACTACTGTCTGATTATTAGTACCTAATTAAAGCAGGGGACAGCAAGAAGAATGGAGTGGTGGAGGAATTAGGTACCACAGAGCATCCTGTCACACTGCTTGCCTTGAATGTGCACTGGTCAGTGTGATATGCAACACAATTCCAGGAATTAACTCTTCCAGTTGATGCTATGGTTTCTGACTGAAAGCTCCCATGCCAAGGGAAATTAATTCAATCTATACCATTATTTAGTCAGCAGCAACAGATGCTCATTCAGATATCTTGGCAGAAGAAGATGGCTCTGCTTAACACCAGAGTTTGCATGTCATCCTAGGACAGTCGTCATCTTCTGGTCCTCTGCACTGCTTCAGATCTAAGGCACTGCTTATATGCACTTTATTCTCTGTGTGTGTGACATTTAAGAAAGATATTTGGCATTAACATCTCAGACAAAGCAGTATCCTGTCTGAGAAAAAGTGGAAGATCATTATTTAGATGAGGAAAATGGAAAGTGAAGAAAAAATGGAAGAGAAACAAGCTATTTGTTCTCCTCCTGCTCTGCTTCCCCTGCAAAAGCTGCTTGCCCAGTCATCCTGTCCCTTCAGCAAAGGAAGCAGAACTGCCTGCAGCCAGCTTTTCTGCTGTGGTAAATGTCACTGCCATCTCTTGACCAGGTCCTCAGCTCCCCTCAACACTGGCTGTTGGCCCACCATGCACAAAGGGCCGCTCCATCCCTCACCTCCTTTGCCAGCCCCAGGAATGTTTGGCTCAATGGAAATCCATGGAGCAAATCCAGCACAAATAACAAAGGACACCCAGTATTATCAAATGAGTTAAAATGACTCCAAGCCTGGCATTTGGAGCTGCAGTACTTGGTGTCTCAGCTTCAAATTTCTCCTCACATCTGAGAAAACTGTGAAACCCTGTACCCAACAAGATTTTCTGGGGCAATAGTCTGCCTGGCAAGACTCAACTCAAGAGCAAATTTGCTTAAGGTTACACACCATTTCTTTGCTTTTAATAAAAAAATAAATAGTTTCTAATAAAAAAAAAAGTAAAATGTTCTCCACTCAAGTGCTGAGCTGAAGCTGGGTGGCCAGGGGTTTGCCATGTACACCAAGCAGCTCCCAGCACTCTTGACATGTCCTCCTTGGCTAGGAACTTTCTGGTGGGAGCAAGCTTTGTGGACTTAAAATCTCCCACTGAGAAGCCATTGGGATAGGAAGGAACAAAGCCTCCCAGGGGTTTTGGTTGGGGAGGTCCTTGCAGACCATGCTATTTAAAGAGCAGGACTCAGTTTCCCTGGAAGACCAGTCAGTCCATCCAACAGCACTGCACTATCCCTGGGAAACCTCCCAGGTGTGTGTCCTGTGAATTACTGCCTGCTAAAAGAGGGCAAAGGAAGAAGGATATTGCAGAAAGCAAAAGTAGAATTTTCTTTCCCTCACAGTAGGACATGGCTGAGCATGAGGAGAACTAGATAGGATGCAGAGGGTGTTGTGATTAGGTGTATGGGAAAGTAATGGTGCCAGAAAACACTAAACAGGCTGGGATTGTTGAGGCTGGAAAGGAGTCAAGGTGGGATGACTGAGGTGTATAAATACTTAAAGATCTGGAGATGGTGGGTGGGGAATAGCTGCCCTCTCCTGCCTCAGCACAAAATGAAAAGCAATCTCTTAAATTAGCAGGCAGCAGCAGAAAATAAATAGAGGAAGTCCTCTTTCACACAGTGGAAATTGAACTCTGGAACTTATTGTTACAGGATGCTGCCAAGGCCAAAACCCAACTGGATGTGAGAAGGGTTATATGAGGGCTGCATCAAGGATAGCCATTAAACCTTACAGCCACCTCAGCTCGGCAAGTCCCCGAGGCACTGCCAGCCAGGCACAGCACCAGGAGAGAGGAAGGAGCAAACAAGAATGACTCACATTTCCTACTCCCTTTCTTAAGCATTTCTGGGAACACTAGGGAACTCCTTGTACTGGCCAAGGTATAGACTTCACTGTGCAGAGCACAGGGTCACCTGCACTATTGTTCTGACCTGCTCTGGCCATTCTTTTGCATTAACAAACCGAGGCATTGTTTTCTGCAATGAGTAAAGGTAGGTAAAGGCACTTGAGAAGTTATCATGCTTGCCAAAAATACCTTTCACAGGGCTAAATTTGCTGTGGATCATTTAGCCTTAATTCAGAAAATTATGCTCTTATTAAAGAACATACAGGAAGACAAAAAATGAACAACCAGAACTACTCATGTCAACTTTTTTGAGTGAAATTAATTTTTTTTCCCAACACATCAGCATGAGTTAAAAGCCTGCTGTTATTAAAATTAATTGTAACAACATAAACATTCTATTAGGTTGAGCACAGCCTGAGAGACAGGCTTGATATCTTTCTTTTTCAGGTTACTAAAAGGAAAGAGAGAAGCATCTAACCTTGTCCCACATTTCTGGGATGTGTTTTAGGGGAACAATGCCCAACATTGAAAGTGCTGCTGCTGACAGTCTGTCCCAGCACGACACGGAGGAGCTGCCACCCCATCAGTGAAGCCTGCCTCAGTCAAGGCCCCATGCACAGGGACACAGGGCAGGAGGCTGGGCTGGCAGGGCTGCACACCTCCAGCACCAGTGCTGGCCACGACTGAGAAACCCAGCGGTCTGGCACGTGCTGAAGTAGGGACATCTTTCCTCCCAGAAGTAGGGGATTTCCTGAAAGAGGGGAGGCTGCAGCATCCTTGCTCCAGTGGTAAAGACCCCTCCAGGGGGAGCCACAAATTTCTTTCCTGTGTTACAGGATGCCCAAGCAGATGGGCTGCCTTGGCTCAGTTGCCAGTAGAGGCTTTGGTGAAAATGTTGTTCCTCAAAACACCTGCCCCACAGTCCATAACAAACGCCAGGCATATGCATTCCACAGGGAAGAGGCCAAGGGAATAAAACTTGTTTTTATGGAGTGACAAAGGCTGCCAAATGGGCTGTCAACATGCCTGGGAGGCAGCAGCAGCAGCCTTTGGGGTTCAGCAAGTGTCTTCTGGGGTCCTGCAGGGGTAGACTGGAGGTATGAGCATCTAGGGAGAAATCTCTTCCTTTACTTTGAAACCACAGAGTGGTGACTGACCTCTTACACTCCAGTGTGAAAGAAAAAGGTGACAATTCAATCCTCCAGGCAACAAATGAATGGAAGGCTATGCATACCCGCACCAGAATTCCTAAAGGTAGTCCCATCACCAAAATTATCACACAACTCAGAACTGCCATAGTAGGAAGAATCACCAAGTTTTCCAACACAAATTACCAGCTGTCTGAAACCATGACATAATTAACTGGGAGTAAATCGCATCAATAGTCATCCTGACAAGAAGAACCAGATGCACTAAGTATCCTACTGAACTATAAACCTCTCATACTCTGTCAGCTCCTTGAAAGAGTATTTACAAACATATTGCTGTTCAAAGCTGGACATATTGTTTCAGAGGAACAGAGGAAAATAAAACAAGAAAAGAAATTACCTTAACAAGGAGGTTTATTATAATGATGCTTTTGTTAAGCCTGTAAAGAGGGCAGCTGTTGGTATTGTTTATAATCCATTTGAAAGGAAGGAAGGAAGGAGGTAAACTAGTGAAATGGTGGAATGATCCAGATTTTTATCAGCTAATGTAATTTCAAGAAAAGACAGAAAAGTCACAGATTTAGATAGCTAATCATGTGGAGCCTTGGGTTGTCACATTAAGACCAAACAGATACTTCCACTGACTGGAGGAGGCAATAAGTCAGACCAGCAATTAAAAGACGAGCTTTCTCCATACTCTTCCCCCTTGAAATCAGTGCACACTGCTGAGTGCTCTGGCTGTCCTCCAACAGAGCACTCTGACATTCATAATCCAGCAAAAACCACCAGCTCAGGTGTTTACTGGTAATCATGTGCTTAACTGGTAATCATGTGTTGCTGGACCAAGGCCGAAAGGGTTAGTGAGGTGCAGCCTGCAGGTCCCTGCACCCCCTGGACATGGGAATGGGGATGTGGATGGGACATTCCATGTGGATGGCAGTTTCTTGGCCTGTGGGTCACTAGTGGTCCCTGAGGCATGAGGAAGTCATCTGCAAAATGTAATCTGCTGTCATTTTGTTTTGAGCCATGCACAGGGTTTCCTATACACATAGAATGGGAAAACAAGCCAAAGAAAACCAGAGACATTTTAACCCGGCTTGGTTGGTGTTCTTGTAAATAAGAAGTGGCAACACAGTGTTAAATGATTGAATTTTCCCAGTGCGGGGGAGGTTCATCCTTGGATTACAATTTGTCAGGCCTTCACATTATCAGAAGTAATTAAAAATCAAACTGTAAATAATTTCCTGTTGACTGACTAGTCACATGCCAGTCAAATCTCTGGAGGATTAGCTGTTCCTGTAAAAGAAAGAAGGAACCCTTGCTGGATTGTGAAAACGGGTGAAAAAAACCTCAGAATTATTTCTTCTGCTCCCAGGATAGTAACCAGAATTAGACTATGACCTTTCCAGAGTGATGCATATAATTAAGGAAATCAAAGCTACTGCTATTACTCCGAGGCAAAAGAAAAAAATACACTGTTTTGATCACATTTACTTCTTTTTATGAACCAAGAAAGCCTGGATGTTCAATAAGTTTAGACTGACGTTCCCTCTGCAAAAGAGGAAGCGCACTACTGCACATAAAAAGGAATGTGGGGGAAATAAAAAAAATACCTGAATGAAATCTCAGCTCCAATATACCTCTGTGATGTCTTGGCTTTTGTAATATTCAAATGTAGAGGTTATTTTCACCTCCTCTGCTGCCTTATGAATTCCCTCAGGGATTGTGATTTGAGCTTCAAACAGCAAAAAGAAAAAAATATTTTTTTTATCACAGAAGCAGATAAAATGAGCAGAGGCAAGAAGAGCTCCTTTTGTTCTGATCTCTCAGACCTCAAAAAAATTTCAATTCATGCAAATATGTACTTAAACCTCTTACAAATCAAGAGCATGCATTCTATTTACCTTTCTAAAATGTATTTTAATTTTAATATTACAGATATTATTTTCCTTTCTGGTATAGGAAAATGTTGTTGTTTCTATTTAGATAATGTCTGTTATTTCTGTTCTGTGTTACTCGTTATTTATTGAAGCTTAAGCTGTTACGGTCTCTTACATAAATCCTTCTTAGAATGTGGATTATTGATCCTATAATCTGTAATAATATTGTCTATTCTGTCATCCAGCTGGCAGCAATAAACACTAAAAACACACATTCTAAAATTTGTTGTGAAATTCTACTTGAACAAAAACCAAACCCAAAACAATAAACATGGTCAACAAATGACACTTCTAACTAAATATTGTGATTTCTCTCTAAAAATGCCTAAAGACAGTAGACCATATTATTAGATTCATGGTTTATTAAATTTTAGGCTTAAAACCAAAACAATTCCTTAGTCATGCAGACACCCTTCAAAATTAAGTTTGTTTCATTTTGTACTTGCAAAATCATATTCTTTTCACTCCTCTGAGGAAAATACTTGGGTGGCTTAGGCTGTTTTGAAGGGCTCAACAAAAGTTGTAATGTGGAGCAGTTTGACCAAACAGGGAAATTTTAGCAGGGCTTCATATTCTGTACCTGACACTTAATCTCTGCTACGGGCAAGAGCTACAAGCCTGGATTTAGAGCGTGCCTTGATTTTGAGGTTAGCCTGTGATGCCATCACCTGCCCAATTTCAGCTTGCTCTGGTGCAGGTCTGGAAGACTCCTACTGTCTGTCCACGTGGGCAAATTTTGCTGTTGGAGGGGATATGGGCTATTGGAGCACTGCTGCTGTCCCTGAGGAAGCTCAGACACACCTCTGTTCCAACCCAGCATCCTCGCAGGTTAATGGGGTGTTGCAACCTGCACATCTGATTTTCAGTTGGTCCCAAATCTGGATTTTTTTGTAAATGTGTGCTAAACATAAAGCCATCGTAAAACTGAGTAGAATTCTGGTTTGACAGTAAGTCTGTGCAAGATTTCAACTTCACAAAGATGTGGAGGGTGTGTTATGCCATCTCCTAAGGGTCCAGCTGCGATGTTGAGAGCACATTTGAGACAGAGCACTGTCCAGCATCATATTCACTCCCTGTTTCTGGTGCTCTTTGAGTTAAAAAACAACCCACCAGCTCAGGAACAAAACCAATCCCTCTCAGTGATGATGGGCTAGCAGAAGGCCTATTGTTTACTTGCATCAAATCTAGGAAGGAGGTCATTTTTAAACCCAAAAGCCTGAGCTGCAAGGGTGCTGCACGTCGCCTGTGCTCGGGGCTGTGCAGCTTCCTGGCTCACTATGGTAGCACCTCAGGGGAAGCGCTGGAGGATCATGAAGATCCCTGTGCTGGCAGGTTTGATTTGCTCCTCATTGTCCAACCTTTTGGCATGGCTTGGGGGACACAAGCCCCCAGGTGCTCTGCAGCACCCTGAGGTCAGCGTGGGAGCTCATGACTGGGCACAGCTCCTCTCCACAGAGAAGCCAGAGCCTTCTATGAGGAGACCACACAAGGGTTTTGAAGAGTAGCAATTTCTCCTGGTTTGCCTGTGGGAAAGTATGGATAGCTTAGTTTGAAGATCTCAGTTAAGGCTTATGTAAAAACCCAACTGAAATTCCAACAGTAGGTAAAACTGAAGAGTCTAAACAAATCTGAATGACATACATTCAGTTTGAGAAAACTTATGTCCCTATCTTATCTGTAGCAACATGTGGCTGTTGATAATGCCTAGGTTTATTCACATTATTTTTTATTTGCATAGCTGTTAGAGTAAATGCTTCATAAATAATTTGTGGTTGGGGAAAGTTCCTAAAATCACTCTGCCCTGGGAAAGAGCCAAACAAGGTGGCAAATATTTCATGCAGGTAGAGAATTAATTTCTTCTGGTAAGTCTAAATAGATGGTTAGGTGGGTCCTGCCTCTGGTGATCAGTTCCCTCTTCAGAGGAGGTTTTTCCTCTCCTGCACAGAGCCTCCAGCTCTCAATATTTCCCAAGCCAGTGGCTGCCAACTCACCATGCCTGCACTTTGTAGTGCATGTCAGATATGGGACAGGGCAGCACACAACTGGTGAAGGACCTTACAGATGAGATGGCTAACCTACAAAAGTTTTGGATTCTAATTTTTCAGATATATTGTGAAGTTCACATATCTTTTTTCATATGGAAGAAATATATGTCTTCACAACAAATGTACATGTCTGCCCACTCACACTTCACAACTTTTTAGCCCATCGATTTCAGCATCTTTTTGAGGTGGAATTTGATAGGATAATAATCTAAAATATATTAATTTTCTAAAAGTTTCAAAAAAAAGGTGTGGAAGAGGACCCTATCAGTTCTTCTACTGGGAGATGAATGAGCCCAATTTGTATTAAATGGCAGAGAATCCATACAGAAGAGCTTTCATGACTGCCCTAAATGCAAAAAATGCTTTGGTAAGAAATTGCAGTGCATTGTATGCTCGAGAAACAAAGCTATAGGAAACCAGGCATCATTATTCCTACTGATCAAGGACTTTGGCATTTGGGAGGGAGACACTGGGGAACAGGCTTATGCAGGGATGTCACTGACTTGGGGTGATTATGTCAGGAGATTGGCTCTGGTTTTGACAGGTGAGTCAGAGGCAGCTGATTTAGCACTTTAATATTCTATTCTGGTTGGTGAGAAAAGTAATGCTTGTAAAGAATGTAAAATGCTTTGGGTGGAGGCTTTTATACATCTACATGAATACAGCCAAGGTTTTTGAATCTAAAATACATGTATAATAGAGGGAGATCATATTTCCACTTCTCTTTCATAATGTCTATACATCCCACTTAGAAATGTTTACTTTGTCAAATCCTTCCTTGTACTTGTGGATCGATTAGTCTTATTTCTATACTGTCCCCATCCAAATTATTTCATTTTTAAAAGTCACAAAAGAGGAAATAAATCACATTAAAACCCCATTCAGCTTGGTTATATCACGATGGTTATGTTACTATGGAAACATCTGTGTGAAGAGACTATGATACTCTTGAAGACTAGCATTTTATCCTATATTTCCAGTTACATCATCAGACTGGATTTTCAGTGGCATAAACTGACATAACCACAGGAAAATTAAGTGATTTATAATGGGTAAAGGCAATTATTTGAGAAAAAAAAACCTAATAATTTACATGATGGGGAGTCTGAATCTAAAACTGCTGCTGCCCCATGCATATTTGAAAAGTTGGATTAAGTTCTGCTTGAATCACCCTGGAATAATTGTTGTTTCCTAATGAGTCCCAGGATCCAAGCAAGCAGCAGGAAAGCACACAATCTCTGACTTAGACTGATTTTCACTAGATAGGGTACTAAATGTGGTGCTTCCTGGCAGCAAAGGCTACACTGGGGCATGGGCACCTGTGCCTGTTCTCCCCACTGGTGTCTCTGCAGGTTCATGCTGTCATTTCTGCTCACTCCACACTATGTGTCAAGAACATTTCCACACTGCAGCCATCCCTTCACTTGTAGGCTGAGTCCCCAAATCAGCACAGCCTCTGCACTCTGCAGAGGAGCATTTCCCACAGTCAGTGTCCCCTCAATCTTCTCAAAGGCTCTCCAGGTATGGCTGACTTGTTTTCATCTCCCTGTCCCTGCTGGTGTCTTGTGCCTAGTGACAAATACTGGAGGTATACAGTAGTAAAGTATCTGCAAAATATCTTAAAATTCTTTGTGTAGTAGGAGTTTTTTTGTACCAGCAAAACAGTTGCATTTGATGGACAGCCCAGTCTCAAGACAATTCTCCACTTTGATTCATTTTGGTAAACTAGATGACCTTTATGGAGTCAAAATTCCTTAAAGACCACAAAGAAAATATAATTCCTATGTCAAAAACCATAAAGTGTATAAATTAAATTGAGAAATGTGGTAGAATTATTAAAAATATTAAAAGCAAAATATAAAGTAAGAGTTGGTGCCCAAGACTTAGTTTTAGTTTTGGTCACATGTTCTTGGATTGGTAATAAAGCAATATAAAATAAATCATCAGGGACACAGACCTTCAAAACAAAGATATAACCACTCATGCATTATAACAGTTCATACACAATAACACTTACATGAAGCATGGTACCAGTTCCCTCTTCAGGAAAGATTCATCTATGTTGTAAAAACTTATCATTAAAAAAATTCTCGTGACACATTCTGAACTAGGTGAGATCCCAAAGAGAGGAACTTGAAGCAAAAGTGCTCCATCTTCAGCCTCAGGGCCCCATCTGTTCTCACTCCTCCAGAGCCCAGGACAGCTATGGAGCAGCAGTGGGGCTGGAGCACAGACCAGGGACCAGACTGGAAGATCAGTCTGAGTCTAAATGGCATCTCAGCCCATCCTCAGTGTGTGCATGGGACTGCTCTGGAGGGGACTGGCTGGCCTACCAGGTCAAGCAAAATACAGAAATACACATATTTTGAAATAGCATCTAATATTATGTATGTGATTAAATATAATTGTAGGTATACAGTTCAGTGATCTGAGTTTGGGTGTACTGATGTCATTGTATGATCTCATGCTTTACAGTCAGGTCTGCAGGCAGATGCTGCAGTTGAGCTCAGCTCCAATAATTGCAAGGTGACTCCCTCTACATCTCTGGGTAAAACAGTTAGTCCTAAAAAACATAACATACAGAGCTCCTTCAGAAGCCAGTGGTAGTTAAGGGAAACCATATACGATTGGCTCCAGTGAAATAATTTGCAAGAAATAATCATTTTACCAATTAAACTTGAAATATTGAAAGTGTTAAAGCAAGGGAACTAGTTTTCCTGTTCCTCTTATTCAACAAAACATACTTCTGCCACATCTTGCTGTTAACTATGTCTCAATTAAGTACGTGCCATAATTTTGAACAGATTTCTTTTCAAAAAAGAGAACAAGGAGAAGGAAAAGGGAAGAATAAGCAGAAAATGGAAATGAGGAGAGAAACTGTGGCTTTGCCTTTTAAAGAAAAAAAAAATGACACTGAAGTTCCTTGTAAACTAAGTTGCATATCATTTGCTACCATGTTGATAAGGGAGGCAGTCTCAACAACATGCCCTGTGTGCCATCTAGACTGTACAGGATCTGCTAGGAAAAGGCAGGAGACAAATTGTTAGCAAGCCAAAGTGAATGTGGTGCCAGTGCTATGACTTTGTAACTGAAGTCATACAAATGGGTAAGGCTCCTGTCAGATTCTTTAGACTCCCCATTCTTTCTCTATAAATTTCTCATCTGCCCACACACCAAGCTTTTTTTCAGTGTTGTGGTGGTGGTTCCCATTGTAGATGTCTAATCTTTCCATAAGATGGATGACCTTGTAGGAACAGGGGATACTAGCAGTAGACTCCAGAAAGTTAAGGGAAAAGTGTTTAATATTTTGCTTGCTTGATTTATTTCCAGCAGTAGCAGTAGAGCTCATTCTCCTCTCCATTATAATGCTGTCAATTCAATTGCAATTTCTTTTATTAATAATTTAATTATTAATAGTAACTCATAATTTTCCTCATGGCCTGGTCTTGAGTCAAAATTTGCATAAAGGAATCCATGTATTTGCCTATAGCACCCTTCAGTGAGTTTATGAAAAATTATCTGTACTTTCTTGTCAGGAACTGGCTGTGAGACTGGCGATTGGATTTATTATTTGGATATCATAATTTCTATTCAGACACTAAGTGAATTTCTTTGCACATTCTTTAGATACCTGATGAATTAAATAGACTTTAATAAAATGTCCGAAATTTAAATTTGATGAAACATATAATATGTCCACATAAGCTATTTACCTTACTCAAGGGCAATTAAGATAATGATAGTGGAAGTTGGATAGTCCAGTACTTTTACAAGGCTTCGCTTTCCTTTTGAATCAAAACTATTCTTACCAAATATGGAATCTTATTCCCAGCATTTCAACTATAGATTTGAAGTAATTCCCGTTAATCTTTGCAACACACAAAATTCAAAAAAGACATGAGCAAAATGTTAGAAGGGCTGGGAAATGTTATTTTCATTCTGTCCTTTCTGTCTTGTCTGCACTAAGATGATCCCTCCTTCTCAGTCACACTGTTGGATGAACTCTGCAAAAGGGCATTTCTGTTTCAATAGCGACTGAGTGACACGGCCAAGCATGACTTTACTCCCTGCAAAGTTCGTCTTTTCAGCTGAGTGGAGAAAAAGAAAATCCTTTCTTTTCACCTAAGGTTCTCAAAATATTTGTTGTTTCCAAACTCCAGCCAACATGATCCACATTAAAGCCATACACAAACTGAAAGACAAGTGAGATCATCCACCTGCAAAATTTTCACCAAAACTGCCAAAAAGGAATGATTTGTGCTGGCATAAAACAGCATCTAGAGTGTTCCCTCCTTTCTGATACTAGCACATTTTAGTTTTCCTGCCAACAACATTGTAGTCTCAAGGGCACCTTGAAAGAAAAAACAAAAACTGTTAAAAAATTAGTGATAAAAATACCCTCTTGGAAAAAAAAAAAAAAAAAGAGTATTACTATTTTTGGAAAGGGTTGGTTTGTTTTCCTTTTTTTAAATTAAATTTTTCTAAGGAATTAATAGTCTAGGGATTCAAAGGGAAACAACAGCAGGGTTACATGTGCTCACAGTGTGGTGTATCTTGTCATCTCAAAGGTTCCCAAGCAGTTGGTCCACAGAGATTTGAGAGGTCACATAGTTTTAACACTTCCCCATCTCCTACTGCTTAATCTCATTTGTACTATCTAAAAATACACATCTTGCTTTCCCAGTATAGCTTTCCCATGTAAACTTGGACTTGCTGCCATTATCCCAGGACATGGTGATGTTCTACAGGGTGGGGGAACAGGACATGTATTTGCCAACTGGAAGAGAGACAGTTTCAGAGTAGAAGGGGAGGATTTCCCTGAGATAATGTTTCTATTCATTCTGGGAAATTACCAAGGACGTTTTTACTAAATAGCATTCAGATTGGTTTCAGACACCTCTGCAAAAGGAATTCTGTCTCTATGGTCAGGAAGCTGGGCTAGGCAGTCCCTGTGGGAAGCAAGAAAGAGCTGAGGCATCTGTGCCTGGTACATTTTATGCTTATGCATGACAACCACCACTTAAAAAATTGAAGCAAGCCAGAGAATTAGAAGTCCTTACAGAGTACTGCAGGGAATGCTATGCCCTGGAAGCATATCTAAATTGTCTACTCTAATCAGTTCATTCTTGTTTTTAAATAGTTTGAGGACATAAGTATCTTGCTCCAATAAAACATACCAATGATTTTAAATGATTCTTCCACTGACACACACTAATTTTAGCACACAATTTTGCTTTAACTTGTTATTTTTTATAATGACCTTAGACTTCCCAAAGTACACCCCAAGCCTTTGGTGAAACTGTTTGCATGCACAAAAATTTCTGTAAGATTAGTAAATGTTTCTCTCCATGAAGATTTACTGCTATACTTTGCAAGAATGTTGCTGGGGAAACAGTGACTCCTAATCATATTTCACATGATGCCTACAATTAATCTGTTAGCAATTCGGACTGGATGGCTCTTTCACTTAGTACATCTGTTAACAAATTTCTTCAGATAGATAATTTACCTACATGATTATTTTGAACAAAACAATCACATATTAGACATTACTGACAATTATTTTCTCTGGAAGCGTTTTTCCATTTAGCATGTTCAAAAAGAGTTACATTTGTCAATCTCCTTGAGACAGAGGTTCAAATAGGTTTATTAATATCTCAATCTCAATTAATTTATACAAAAATATCTAGATTTTGAAAGAATGCTTTCTCTCAGGATTTAGGTTGATTGCACTTTAAACCATTTCTTATTTGACTACTTAAGCAACATGTCTGGAGGTAAAGGAAATCCTTAACTTACTGCTAAGGACAAACTTGATTGAGATGATGTGAACATATAAAAGGAGTTATAGCCACGCATTCAGTGAAAGAAAGTAACTATCATTCAAGTGAACTAAAAACTGGCAATCAACAAAAGTCAATCTATGTGAACTCATCATCATCATACTGAAAATGGTTGTTGATTGTTTTGCTTCAGATCTGGATTGCACAGATTCATTTTAATGTGACCTAATGAATCTCACACTAAGACTCACTGAGTTCCAAGGTCATCTAAGAAAAGTACACACCATTTAACTGTGTTCCTAACCTGCTGTTTAGTCAAAACATTAGGAACTCGAGGGTCAGGGAATACTATCTTACCCTGAGAAAGTCAGCTACCATTTCCCAGTGAGTCAAAATAGGAAACAAATGAGGGAACAGCACTGACTTGGGGAAGCAGTAATGTATGAGCTGTGTGTCTTGGTAGATTATGTCAGGGTTAGAAAGAGAGGAGAAAAAGGAGTTCTGGCAAATCTGTTGAGCTGGAGAACTGGAGAAAAATGCAGTCTTGCTTTCAGACAACCAAAAAAAGATGGCTTTGGCAGACCTGAACTCTCTGATCATAGGAACACAGGTGGTATGACCTGTTCTTTCTGCTATGTGGCCTCACCTATTAAACCATCTTCAAGATTTTTAGCCATCCCCATTGCAGCCCATAGAAATTGTTCCAAGCAGGTAAGGCAAAAAAACTTATGCAAAAATTTTAGGCAATTTTAGACATCATTCACAATCAAAGTGAGGCATCTTCTTTCCCATTCAGGCACTTCACTAAAAATTGGGTACTCTTCGAAGCAGAATGAATTGCATTAGACTTCCATCTCATCTTGATAGTTTTCTTTGTTAAGCAAAGACTCATTAGCCTCTTATACAAGCATGGTATCAATCCCTTGTGGCAAGAAATTGAAATAAAACCACTTATTAACTCCTTGGCTTACACCCAATGTTTTCCAGTGCCCTCTGAGTAGCTGCAGTCAGGAGCAAGGAAAATCTACCGTTTGTCCAAAGAATTTTCAGTGTTTATGGCATATGAAAGCAATGCTTTCTCTATGAGATGGTGTTATCATTTTTGAAAATGCTATTTTTAAAAGCAGTATACTAAAAATAACACAGTACAGCATAGTAGTAGACTACTCATTTTAATTCCTTTATAAATATGCTTTTCCAGATTAAAGAAGTTTTTGTTACTCCAGAATAACTCATAAGGTAGTTTAAGCCTGTTTGGAGACAGGACAGAGAGAACTGTTTGCAATTCAAAAAAAGTAAAAGCAAGGTCTTGGCACCTGGGAAAGAATAGCCCCATGCATCAGGCTGGGGGCTGACCTGCTGGAAAGCAGCTCTGTGGAGAAGGACCTGGGGCATCCAGGAGGACAGCAAGCTATCCATAAACCAGCAGTGTGCCCTGGGGCAAAAAATGCCAATGACATTCTGGAATACAGGTATCCTGGAATACAGTTGGTATCCTGCCTATCTACTCAGCTCTTGTGAGGCACATTTGGAGTGATGTGTCCAGTACTGAGTTCTTCATGACAAAAGACACTGGAGCTCCTGGAGTGGGTCCAGTGGAGGGCTATAAATATGATCAGGGGACTGAAGCATCTTTCTTATGAGGGACTTGGACCTGTTCAACCTTGGACCTGTTCATCTCAAGAAGAGATGACTGAGAGGGGAAATCATCAATGTCTATGAGTGTCTGATAGGAGGAGTCAGAGGATGGGCCCAGGCTCTTCTCAGTAGTGCTGAGCAATAGGACAAGAAAAAACAGCAAAAACTGATGCAGAGGAAGTTCTGAGGAAGAACTTCTTTCCTGTGTGTGACAGAGCCCTGGAACTGGTTACCCAGAGAGGCTGTGGCCTCTCCCTCACTGGAGGTGTTCAGGAACTGTCTGGGTGCAACCCTGTGCAATGCACTCCAAGATAACCTTGCTGAGCATGGGCCAGGTGACCCACTGTGGTCCTTTCCAACCTGACCCATTCTGTGATTCTGTATATGAAAATGCATCTGACTCTGTAGTTACAAGGTAGAATTCCAGAACCTGAGCAGATACAGTCCAGCACTACAAATGTTAGAATTATGATAAATAATTATAAGATATGCAGATAAATACGAGATTTAAGGCTTAATGAAACCTACAGAAACCAGTGGAAGCTCTTCCACTGGACACTTTCCTAAAACTTTTAAGAAGTCACTGTGTAAATAGAATCACA
The DNA here is from genome assembly GCA_013397375.1 of Toxostoma redivivum. NCBI lineage: Eukaryota > Metazoa > Chordata > Aves > Passeriformes > Mimidae > Toxostoma > Toxostoma redivivum. Next base: position 181,329 of record VXBI01001488.1, read on the forward strand.
TCAAAGGATATGGATGCTAGATTAGGCAAGCAGCAGATTACAAAACAACATTAGCATTTGCCCTTTTGCAAAGGTTAAATATGTTCCTGTCTTAAATATTGCATCTGTGTTCCCATGAGGTCTATCCATTAAAAATATTTTGGATTAAAATGGAAACAGGACTAGAATACAATCAGAAATAATTTTTTAGATCTTTGGAGCAGACATTATTAGAAATAAATTGCTCAGAAAGCTTTTGAAGAGTCATAAGTCATAAGCAGTCTTGGAAAAAAGGAGAATGCTCTTTCAAGTAATAAAGTCTTTCAAAATTAAATGAAAGTGATCTGCTTGTATTAAACTCTCCAGATTTCAATAAACTTTCACCTTACTCAGTTCCATTACAAACATGGTGCTCAGAAGCTTCAGTAGTCAGTCTTTGAGAGTGCACAAATATTTTCAAAGCAGCCCATCTCTCCATGTGTTTTCATTCTTAAGTCACTGCAAAAACACATGAAGCAAAATGTTCCTGATCTTGTTTGCTTCAATTTGAAACTCAGAGGAAGTTACGGGATATCTGGAGAGAGAGTTCTCCTATCTCATATTAGACATCTGCCATATGGATGTATGAATTAGTCACCCTAGATTCTGTCTGATGTCAGAGGCAAAAAATTAGTTCTTAATCTGACCTGTCTTGAGGAAATGCTCAAGTTTCAATGGATACCTTGAACTGTTTCTTTCTATTGATCTGGGCAGACGGGTGGAGGCATCTGGGTCTTCTCTGGACACCTAGACTGCAGGACAGCCCCATTGTGCCAGCTGAACACTAAGCCAGCCTGTTGTACTCAACCATTAATAGCTTTGATGTTTCAGCTCTGTCTTGACCTCGTACAAGAATCACTTTGCTGGTGTTTCAAAATAAATTAATTGCTCTATAAAATCCAATACGGCAGCTAGTGGAAATTAGCAAAGCCTTTATAGGTTAAAAAGCATCCCATCCACTTGTTCTTATGGGCCACAAGTCTTTTTTACACATTCAACCATGCTCAGAAGTTCTTGTGCAAAAAATGAGTAAATCCTAAAAAAGGGAAGGTGTTGATACACATAAGCATAGGCTTGTAACCTCTGAAGAGACAAGGAGAAGATACATAGTACTGCAAATCTGAATTACCTGTCAGAAATAACCTCTCATTCACCATAAATACACAGTGAACTCCCTGAACTTGATATATCATGTGATAATAAACAATATTGAATGATTCTAGATTACTCCTGTAATCCCTCTGCAGTGATTGAGAGTAGGAATTTTATACATACAATGGACATCAAAAAAGAAGAACCAGACTGTAGCTTCCCAGAAATGGCCATTTATGTGCTTATAAGAAACATGAGTGGGACAAGTTTAACAATACAAGAAATCACATGCAGATCACAGTCTGGATTCATCCAAAAGAAAAAGTGCAAGGAAAAAAAAAATATTTTGGCACTCAAGCATTGCCTAGCAGAGACTTTAAGTTTGCATGCAAAAGGAAAAAGCAAGTGGCATTATACAACAAAAGTAATATGTTCAAATAGCTAGTTTTGCCCATTTTTTGATACTGTTAAAAACTTTTCTTGGTTGCTTTATGCTCTTGGAACAGGCCACTACATACATTCTCACTGCAGATGTGTGGTAAGTAACCATTATAAAGAATTATTCTATGTTACCATTATTAAACTACGTTTTAAGAGGCAGAGTAATATTTCTTTAATAATAATTTAGTACCTCATAGACACATGACTGAAGAATATCTGTAAGTAATATTGTCCCTGCAAAATAATATAGCTAGTGGAATTACAAAGCAAATCAAATTGTTCTGGCATAATGAAATAGTTACTGAATTGTAAGGCCACATTGGAGTAGAGAATTCAAACCCAAGGAAAATATAAAACCAAAATTACCAGCATGCTTAGTAAAGAACATATTTGGTGATAAAATGGCTATGAGTAAGATGGCCATCAGGTGCCTTCAAAGCTCCCCAGCTTCTCCTCATGTGGCAAGTGTTCCACTCCCACTGCCTTGGGAGGGTTTTCCTGAGCTCCCTCTAGTTTGTCCATTTATTTTCTGCACTGGGGGCCCAAAACCGGATGCAATATTCTAGGAGTGGCCTAGGAGTTGCATAGAGAAAAGAAATTGTTTCCTTGGCGTGTTGAATAGTTCTGTTGATATAGAGGATACTGCCAGGACTCCTTGATGGATCATGTTTGGCTTAAAAGCCACCAGAACACCTGGTCCTGTCCAGAAGAGCTGCTCCCTGGCCTAGCCCATCCTGGTACAGGGGGTTAATCCATGCCAAGTGCAAGCCTCTACACTTATCCTGGTTGAACACCATAGGTCCATTGAACACCTTTTGGTCCATTCTTAGTGCTGATCTGGGTCCCTCTGAATGTCCCCAAGAGTATTGACTGGTGCCACCAGTTTGGCTTCACCTCCAAACTTGCTAAGAGTGCACTCCTCCACATCCTCCAGGCCACTGATAAATGTACTGAACATCACAAGTAGGTCCCAGTGCAGATCCCTGTGGAACTGAACCTGTAACCAATCTCCAGCTGAAGTGTAAACATTTAACCATCCCCTCTGAGCCCAGCCATGCAGCCAGTTCTTCAAATGTCTAGTACTCTGCTCAGTTACTGCTGTTGTAATTACTAGTCTCTTCAGCAAACTACCTGCTTTTGTGATTTCAGGACCACTGTTGCAGATTTGAATAGCAAAAATTAAGGTTTGCCACTACTGTTTACTACCAGTGACATCCCATAAAAACCCACAGCTGTACTGTCAGAGAGTCAGTGTCTTTGTCTTCAGCAACAGACCCACTCATCAATGCTTCATTGGTGAATTCTCAAGGATATATCTCTCTAATGCTTTTTTTTTCAGAAGTAAAGGCAGATTAAGATTTCTTGCCTCCTTTCCTACTGCCTCCCCTTTGGCTGAACTGGCACTGTTCTTGGTGTGACTGACTGAGGAGGCAGGAAGAGCAGTATGGAGATTGGGAACCCATTGTGGAGATGGGACCTAGAGTGGAGGGGGAGCAAAGAGCTGCAAATGTCTGAAACTGGCATCCCATGAGACAAAAACACACCATGGAATGCTACATACTAGTCTTACTCCTGGCTTACCTGAAACACAGCCATACACACAAACACAGTGTCTGAAAGGTGGTTTTTGCCTTCTAGGATTCTCTTCCAAATCCCACCTGGCAACAACAGTAAATATGAAACTCTAATCTGAATTATTCTGTTTTCTGTAGCATGTCTGCAATGGCATTTAAGTCAGAATGAATTACAAGTGCTAGAAATCCCTCTAAATCTGAGCGAATTTACACAGAAAACTTCCAAGCCAAATGTTATTCAAGCTCCTGAACAGGGCATTGAATTGAGAAGCTGTGTGAACACACATAAAAAGCATGACATCACCCCAACACTTGTATTTGTTCAACTCTCTTTAAGGGAACATTTGTGGTTTTTTCAATAGTAAGGGTGCCATGGGTCTCAGGAGGGACAGAAGCCGTGTTCTTGGGAAACATCAACCAAGGTTTGCTTCTACTCTTTGGGAATGCCCTTTCAGTTCCTGATGGCAGTTATGTGCCAAAGGGGCTCAGCAGGCATTTTGGAGACTGTCACTAGTGATCAAGGAATGTTGCACTATTTCCTTTCCCTGAAAACCCCCTTTCCTTTCCTTGAAACTGCTAAATCATCCCTGCCAGCTGCTAGAGCTTATAAAGTTATTCTGAGCCACAAATCAGTTTCCATCCCATTGGACCAAACCGCACCCAGGAGGAATAGTCATATACTGTGCCTATGCTTTCTGGAGAAAAGTCTTAAGAGAGGGAGATAACATTCCATTCTTTTCTCAAGCAATCTGCTCACCTACATCTCTATAACATTCCCAGCTGAAGAACCCTTGGTTGAAGTTTTAAGAAACAAGGGTTGTCTACCTAAATGGCTCTTTCAAAGGACTCAGGGGGAAGTGGGAAGGGGAGAATTTGGTTTCATATCACCAATTTGCCAAGTCAGAGAATGCAGATTAGTATTAACATCCTTCCTGCCTTTTGTTGAACACCTGTAGTAAGGAACAGGACATGAGGATTGTTACATATTGTAGGGTAAACAGAGAAAATAGTTACTTGGAAAGAAACAGGGGAATATCTAGGATAACTTATATTCCTTTAAAAAAAACCCAAACAAACAAGCTGCTATATGCTGCTCAATTTTAGCAAGTATGACTGTGGAGGCTGATATCTTTGCATCACACATCTAAGTACTACAAGAAGCAATTATGAAGAGCTGGAAGTGCTTCCAAATATAATAATAGTTTAATAAAGTCCATCTGGTGGTAACATAGCAAGAGGGAGTGTCAGTATGAGCCTAGAGAAAGTGATTAAAACATAAACAGGATGTGATGGAGGAGGCAAATAATCTAAAATAATTTTATTTTTACAGAGTTTCATTAGATGGCTTTTCTGTTACAGCAGCTGTTTTGCTTGATGCCAGCTGCTGCATCCCACTCCAACTCAAACACACCACACAGCCCTGGTATTTAACTATAAGGCTTGTTATGCTTGTAAGGTTTAATTAGCATTTATTAACTGATCAAGATGACGGGGCACAAATTAGAAATCTAAGGTCTTGTGGGCATCCTACTGTGGATAGGAGGCCACTTACACCTGACACTGTGAGCTATGCTCCCACAGCACATGATGAATGCATGGATGTACTGCTCTATTGATCCTCTTCTCTGCTTCCCTCATTGACTGAGGAAACATCCACCAGGTGTTCTTGAAGAAGCCCTAAATACCCAAGCACACCTGCAATAACACCTGACTTGTTCAAATTCTCAAACAAGGTAACACAGCACAGAAACTGCTGTCTGTCATGGCTGGGTAAGCCATGCCATACCAGCCCTTTGGAGATAAAGGAGAATCTTCACTTTTTCACACAAGCAGCCTTCAGAAATTCACATTAGCATTTGTGATCACCATTTTTTGCATATTTTCTCTTCCAAGATCTGCACAAATCACATGTATTTTCCCTCTAGCATTGATCAACTGTCCCTTGGCACTATTAAAATAATAATAATCTTCATCTCACATGCTCATATGACCAGAACTGTGTTTTTCTGCCTTTAAACTCTTTCTTAGGCTGTTATTTAGTTATCAGTCATTATAGTAATTATAGCCAAAAGAGACACAACTGGCATCATTAACTATCCTTTATTAAAAACTTTTCATGCCTTCTCTCAGGCAACTCCACAAAGCACCGACTCCTTTCCTCACACAGCATCTTGTTACCTTATCTGTCCCTTGCACAACCACATGCCCCTTCCTCCTCACAGCACAGCCACCAGACTCCATCCCAAACTGCAGCAGCCTATGAGTCTCAAACTACAACTGTAACTTACTCTCAACTAGCTAGCAACTCTTTTATAACCCCCATCCTCATTGGGCAGGCAAGGCTGCTTCCACTCCTCAGTAATCAGTGCAGCTGTAATTCATTGGGAAAGATTGCCTTCTGCACTATCATTACAAACTATTATCCTACACTTACAAACTATTCTCCTACAAGTCATCATTTAATAACATTTAACATTTAATTATCGTCTCCTCTCCATCCACAGGTATTATTATGCGGAAGTTTTCAGAAGAATGTCAGCTGTCTTTAGTTAGATGTGGCCACATCTTGTCATTGAAGGAGGTGTCCTTGTTGCTTAAGGCAGATGGATGCTCTCATCTCTTTCCTTCTCCTGTATTTTGCTGTTTTACAGTTTATCAAAATTCATGTCTCTTCTGTATTAATGGTGTCCCAGTGATGCTACTTTGGCATGTTGATCTGGCTGGGATCCACACCTGCAACCCTTTTGTTTTTAGATAGACACATGTTAGGAAAATGGTTTTCATAACCATTACATCTGGTTCTAAACTACTTACATCATCATCAGCAAACATCTATCACCAGCACTTTAAAGTGAGTGTGCTGCCTCAGATGAAATGTTGTAAGATTGTTCAGAGCTCAATAAATCCACTACATTAAGAGTAAACTATTCTAGCAATTAAAAGCATTTCCAGAGATGAAAGATTGTAGAAAATATATTCTACTGAGTTAATTTTCATTCTTTTCCACATCAATTCAGCATAGTATAGCAAAAATAAAGATATAAAATGTGGATGAAAAGGGGAATATGATAAGTCAAGAAAGAAGTGACCAGTAATGGATCAATTCTGCACTGACCATTGATAGTAATCAGTATTTTTTATTACTCATTTTGCAGAAATTATCTTCCAGCTTCAGTACCAAAGCTATAAATATGACTTTCACTTTAAAGTTTGCTGAAAAACACTGTAAAAGTTTATCTGCACCATAACAGAAGTTAACTAACACAGCTATCCTGAGATAGAAATGCAGTGAAGTTAAGGCAATTTTAGTTTCATCATGAGGTAAACTTGCCAAGGTAGGCCTCGGGCAGGAACAAAATTTTGATCTTGTTTCGATAAATGTCTTCACTGTGCCTTTATACCATGGTAATTCACACTTGTCAGTCTTCATATTGACAAAAAAAAAAAAAAAACCACCAAAAAACCCACAAAACAAACTGAAAACTAAAGGGAGTAGTGGTGAGAGAAAGAATCATTTATAGTAGAAGTGACATAAGGCACAGCATCACAAATGGATTCTCACTTAACTTGCTGGTGGTTTTCCACTGCTCCTTGCCTCTGTTATTTTATTTTTTCTGTCCATAGGCTATCAGAGTGTATCCAGGGAGCTGCATGTGCCTAGCTCTGCCCCAGCAGCCCAGCAACTATAGAACAGTTAACAGAGTGTTGGTTTTTCTCCATGTTTCTGAGTGACCTATGATGTCTGATAATCTGTGTTCATGATTCACAGAAACATAACTGTCCAAGCAAAAGCTATTCCCCCTCTTCCTGCTTCACAGCACACATTGGCCTTTCTTTCATCATGACTCTTTTCCAAACAGTTTTCTGTGGGGGTAGGGAGGGTGGGAAACTCCGAATGCCTTACGCTCACTGAGAGATCATTACAACATGCCAAGATTTTACAGGGATGAAAATATCCCCTGAAGCTGTTATTTATCAGTTCCCAAAATATTTAGCTTACAGAATACAAAAATAAGCCTTAAGTAAATGAAAGTAAACAAAGTAATACATGCCAAATGCAGGTCATTTTACTTTTACTTTCTATTTCAGCTACACCAACACAAAAAAACATCATCAGTTCCTGTTCTCTGTCCTGTATGAACCCAGAACTGTACAGGTTGCTCTGAAAAACCTCAAATCTGAACTGTGAATATGAAGCCTAAGCACTCCCACATCTGTTTCTTAAATAGTTGGAAGTCATTACTGCTATTCAACCTAGTGTTACTGCAATTCCACATGAACTTGATGTTCCCTCTCTTTTCATATATAATTTAAAACTGCACTTGCATTTTCACTGTGATATGGAAGCAGAGAGTTTCGTATGGTTCTTTTACTCAGAACTCATTTGAGGACTATTTTGGATTCATGAAGAGGGTATTTCTCTCTTTATCTTAAGGATCTGATGCAAGTTCAAGGAACAAACAGTTGGTGCACTTAAAAAGTCTGACATTTCACACTTCTTGTTGCTGCTTATCAAGTGGAGGTGACCTCTCTACAAAAGAGTCACAGTACTGGGTACATACCCTGGACGCATGTGCCAGCTCACGTGCTCCATGCCATGGCTAGGTCTGCTTTCATCACCAATTTAAATTAGTCCACATGAACGTGAACTGATGCACCTGCTGGTGGACTCCTCTGGTTCTGCAGGTATGAGCTGGGAAAATCTCCCTTTTTACACTGTGAGAACTGTTACACCATGGGAAAAGTTGCTGGAAATCGTTCTTCATGTGGATGGCTGGATCCTTCAGCTGGAAGATGCAGAGCAGAGGGTTAGGACTGTTTCCACTGTTTCCTTGTCCCACAGCACATACCAACCTGGCCGTCAATATTGCCATCTTACTGCCTCCCTGCCTGACACTGTATCTATTTGACACACTCTCTTGCCATGGACTTGGTTAACTAACCAAGTTATGGCAAAAATTCAGTGTAGTTTTCAAAAACAATCCTTTCAAGTAAATAAATACAGGAAGGTCCTAGAAACTGTGGATTGCTTTTTGCCATGTTTTCATGGCAATGCACACATGAGAATTCAGCAGGCTAGAGGTGTCCTCATAGCCTCTTGCCTAGCTGCAGGCTGTGGGATGAGTGAGCTATCTTGCCTCCGGGCAGTCTTTTGCAGAGAGCCCCACAAGGACAGCAGTGCAGGGGATCAGCTCACCTCTTCCTGCAGGGAAGCACCTTCCAGGATGATGCTGCCTCTGGTCAGAGACACACATCCAAACCAAGGTGCAGCAGGAGGCATGACTGGCACCGGCTCCTGAGATGCTGCTGGATTAGAGACTGAAATGTGCTTCTGCAGCACAGAAGACTGATGCAGGGGAAAAAAAAAAACACAACGAAAAAAACCAAACACGTTTCTAATTTTCTCAAGAAATTCCCACTTTCCTTATTTTCTCAAGAGATTAAAAAATTATCTAATGCCCGTTCCCTGTGATTCACTTTTTGGAATGCGTTTGTGAATTCCCAGGAGGAAGAAATAAGATCACGAGATCAAGGATTGCTCAATGGGAAAAAAAAATGCACCCAGGGAAAGTGGAGCTGGAAGAAAGGATGAAACCCTGTCAATCCTCTATCCTTCCTGCAGAGCTTTGTCCTGTCAAATTTTAAAGGCTATAAAAGAGAAATGCCTGCTGTGGGAATAGGGATGTAAGACAGTTACACTTCATCTTGGTTGCCTACCACACAAGGGTAGACAGATGCTTCAAAACAATAGTGATGATGTCTTGTTAATAAGGCTTATATCTCTTAAACATGCCTGAAGTGGGTAATTTGTGAAGACACAGAAAAAGGGAGATGAAGACCTTTCTGTTTGCTGTGCTATAATTAACTATCTGGGCTATGTGTACAGCTACATGATAGCAGCACCATCCTACAGACAGTTTTAAGGTATTCAATGGCTTAGCAGAGCAACGGTAGCCAGAAGATAGGCAGAACTAAACAACAGAAATGAAAAAAAAAAATTAGGAGGAAAATACAGATGCAGTAACACAAAGCAATGTTGTGACTACATTTTCAAAGAGCATTGAGAGATATCAAGCTCTCTCCAAATCACACCAGTGCCTTTTGTTCCAGACTTGTCTTGCTCAGACTAATTTTTTCTCCAATTTGTCCTAAAGATGTTCTCAGAAGTTATTTCAGTTCCTTCAGAATGTTTCTTAGTTATTTTTTAGGCAGTGTCTATAAACCAGAAGAAATAATTTATTACACAGTTTGAGCCATAAGCATCCCATGAAATGCCAAGTGAAAGCTATGTATTCAGCATCTCACACTACAAAGCCCTGAAAATGTCATGTTTTTGTGTGGTTCCTCTTGGAAATTGGAGTTTCTCCCTGTGGTCACTGCTGGGAACATGATAAAAAGCAAATTAATGTCTACGAATAAAAAATTACTAAATCAGCATGAGTTCTTTCAAGCCTTTGGGTTGGCACAGCTGTAGAGTTGAGTTGGAGGAGTTGGCCAGAGGCTTGGCACAAGTGATAGACAGGGAGGGGGCAGTGAGGTACGTGCAAAAGCTCTGGAGAAAAGAGAGATGTCTCAGAAGGAGAAAAAAATAATATCCCTGGAAGGAACTCAAACCACTCGAGGTTTGTCACTAAACTCAGAACAAGTTTTTATCCCAAATCAGTCTTGTGAGCTATGCATTTGCTTAGTTTTGTCTTGAATTCTTCTCTCCTGAGGATGCAAGCCTACCAATTAGTAATGAGGTGGTTTCTCCTTCTGTGTAAGTGCTCCAAATTTCTAATTACCTCCATGTCCTGTGTTAACTAACTTGGGCATTAACTTTGGTAAAATTCTGTCACGGATGTCACTAAAGACATCTAACATCATGAAATGTACTGCAGTTACCTACAGGTCAATAGTGTCTTCCTCGAGGGCATATTCTGTACCATAATCACCTCTTGCTGCCTCTCACCAGTTTTGACTAGAAAATGCATTACTCTACAGAGCATGAAACTACAGGCATTGTTCCACCATTGCAGCACGACTGCTCAGCACAGGGACATTGCCCTGCTAGGCAAAGTCAGCAGTGGTGGGTGCCACAGGGGAGCCAGGCAGCAGTGTGTGTGGCTCCACCTCTGAGAGAAGCCTTGGAGAGTAGGAATCTGGTCTGGGGTCAGTGCTATCTGGTAAGGGGGAAGGAGACAGCATTTTAAATCAGCCATCAAAGTTAAGGTGTTGTAGAGCTGGGAAGAGATTTGTGCCCTGCACTCTTTAAATTCCTTTCCTGTTACATCCTCCTGAAAGGCAAAGCAGATTTTTTTTTTTTTTCTGTGTTCAGCAGATGCAGCTGGGGATTCATAGGGCTGTGTGGTTTCTGCACTTTCATGAGTACATGCACGTATGCACACACTTTTTATTTTCTGCATTAATACTGTAAAAACTCAGGGGTGCAGGTTGCTGCAGCTCACACAGCATATTCAGCCATCTTCAAACACTTCCACTCCTGTTACCTTAGTAACAGTCCTAGGGAATCCCTAAGTAATTAATCAAGCTGCTTAGCTGTTTATGGTTTCTTACGGGGGATGCTGTTGTCAGGCTTCTTTCTTATTGCTGGCAAAAAAAATAAAATCTCTATTTAGAAAAGAAATGGCATATGGGCTGTGTCTGTCATATGGAGGAGGTAAACTAGTGCCCAGGTGCACCTTGTTAAGCATTTCTTTGGCATGTGTGTACTTAGTAAGTAACCAACACCACAAGTAACAGCTGAAGCATGAACCTCAAAGAATTTAGAGGTATAGCTGCCAAGCTGGATTTCTTCAAATATTTCAATGTCCATTCTGGACATTGAAACCGTTGAAACCATCCTGGTTTCTCCTTCCAGTGCCACATTCAAAAATCACTTTCAGGGTCATTAATGCAAAAGAGAAAGTGACAGCAAGAAACAACTATTATAATTTAGTCTGAGTTCCCATATAACTTTTCTATAGACATTCACTGTTTTATTTTAGTTTGGTTTTTTCCTCTGCAGAAGACAGTAATCTTTTGTACACTAAGGAGCATAGCTGAGTGTGCTAGGTTATGGAGACCATAAAGCCTGCCTTACAGAAAGGCATACCTGTTAATCCCTTCCTCTAAAGCAAATGAAACTCTATCAATATGGACTGTTATTTCTCTTTTTAGGATAGCAATTAACATCATGTCAACCCTTTGTCATGGTGTGGATCACTGAGGATTTTCCCTTGAAGCTGTGGTTCTTTGCAAACAAATTCTATTTCCTGAGTTATTGCCCATGATAGACTGCCAAATATTCATAAGAGGTTGCAATTTGGATCAGTTTTCTTTGGCAAGTCTTTACAGACTCCACTGGGAAAGACATAGATCTCACCTGGGGAGACTCAGCGACAGTACTGACCAGGGAAGAGGATAAGAGCAGTGGCAATGGCAATGCTCATCCTGAGTCAGCTCAATGCATTGATTTTCACCACCCAGTGCCCTCTCTCAGTACTCTTAATGCAGTGGTCCCAGCTAAAAGGGTCTCTCCTATGTGTTGTGACAGCCTCTGAAAGATTAACATTGTCTTTGTATGGGATAAGAAAATTTTTGAAGTCACAAAAGTGGTCAGAGGAGGAGATAAGAGCAACAGATGCCTTTCTGTGGTCTGTGCTGTGCCAGAAGGATGCTATTTAACCTCATTTTGCTCACTTTGCATAGTGAGTCTTGACAGTATTAACCCCTATGATGACCTCCATGCTCTGCTCTTTAAGTCTGAGGGATTTCCATATGTTCCACCAGCAGACACTATTTTATTTCTAGATTAGTCAATCTCGGAGTAGTAAAGCACTGTATGACTGTCAGAGATAATTTCTAATATCAATAAACTTAAGAAGTTCATTCTAATAAAGCAAGAGACATCTAAAAAATGAGAAGCAAAAGCTACAAAGCAGGAAAAAATATATACTAGTAAAATGGAGTAATTAATTACACTTACACATCATAATAAATTTCTACAAAGTGCTTAGGGTCTCAGCTGACCTGGTAGATGGACCGGCTGCCCTATCTTCCTCATCTCTGTTGCATTTTGAGCTTACACCTCAGAAAGTTCTCTCATGGCTCTCCTCTAAAAAAACCCCAACTCCTTATACTAAATACAGACATGATGACTCTCAGTTTTCTTCTCCTATTTTCTCATACATTCATCTCTGAAATACAAATAGTGAAAGCAAAACATGGTTTATTTTCACCTACCCTAGGACTTTCGCTGCCTTTACACTGCTGTGCTGTGCCTGAATTAGCACATTTCTTCTACTCTAGCCAGAACTTGCTGGTTATGATTTTTGCAGCATGACTTTTACCTGTTTCTCTTTTCTGACTAGAGAGGAGACCTCAGTGAATTAGTAGGTCTTAGGGCACCTATGCTTCAGTTCCTTCAGTTTAGGTGAGATGAACCTCCCCAGTGAACTCCAGGGTCTTTAGGAACTCTCCTCAAGACCACACATTGCACCAGACATGACTTTCAATCATCCCACACATATCCCCAAAGTTCACTCTGTTCAATGAAATAGGTGTTACAGTAGCCTAGAAATACATAACTAGAATTAAAATTATGACAGTGGGTTTGATGTTTATGTTTCATGGTCTAGCCTAAGGACAGTTTTCTCACTGTGGGAGTCATTATTTGAGTGTTCCTCTATTACCCCCTTGACAAAGATCAAACATCCGTGACTTTTCACAAGACCTGCAGTCATTTTGTTGTTGTCTGAAACTGGAGAAATACATATTTTTAATTGGGTTGTGTATTCCCACTGATCTCTCATATATACTGTATATATGCATACATATATAATGTGTATTTACAGGGATTTATATACATGTTCACAGGACTGCTGGCAAGGCAATGCAGAAAATTATGATTAGCACTGTTGCTGTTGTCTGCTAAAGGCAGTTCACCTATACTCAGATGTGGCTGCAAGTTGTCTTGAAAATGAGTCTCCTTTGCTGTTTCCTTTCCCTATTCTTTAGATCTATATCTCACAGAAAGTGCTTGCTTTTGCACTCTGAAAACGAGTACTAATGAGGTCATTAAACTTTGATAACCATCCATTTATTTGACATGCTTTGGACAGAGCTGTGTCTCAGTCTTGGGGAAGGCAGTTTTTCAGCTCTGAACTACAAACAGATTGAAGTCAGGCAATGCATTGCTGGGCAGAGGAATTGCTCACTGAGGCTTATTAGGAATTCATCTGATGAGGTTGGTTAGGAATTTACCTGACAAGAGATTAGAGGGGAAACTCAGCATTTTGGAATGAGAGAGGAAAAAGAAGAAATTGAAAAAGAAAAAATGGTCAGCAGCAAGGGAAGGAGAAGCACAGCATGGCACAGGGCTTTGCTGTCAACATGAGAAAAGCCCTGGCCAACTGAGGAAATGGAAACAAGGAAATCTGCAGTGGTTTGGTCAAGATATCTACATCTCCTGTGTTTACTACATCAAGAATGATCAAAAATTTTGGAAAATTTTCAGAGTTAGTGTGTCTCTCTGTTTAGGCTAGTAACTGTCAGAGAGGGGTGGCTTGTACACCGGTACATCAGAAATCCCAAGCTCTTTCAAGAGACACCAGGATGTTAGCAGGCAGGAGACAGATGCATTCTATGTCCTATTTTGAGAGGGTCACAGGCAGTCTGACAAACAGTGTTCAGCAGTCAGCAGGGCAAGAAACAAAGCTGCACAAGCTGCAGTGTTAGGGAGCTGAGTTACCTAATTAGGTGCTCTGGATTTTCATTTAAAGCTCATTGGAAACAAAGGATCTTTGTTCTTTTTCCTGTAGGGAGCAGAGGATTCGTTTCCATACATAAACTGTGCCTTTGACAAACAAAAGAAAAATCAATATATAACACGACAGGTGCCTCACCAGTGGAACATGAATGCACTGGCTGCTTTCAGAGAAGTCATCAATCTTTGCCATCACACTCTCACAACTGTGAGGTAGGCTGTGAGGCTTGCAGCAGAGGGTCACTAACCTCTTGATTAAAATAAGAATGTTTATTTTTCTCAAGACTGAGTTCAGGGGAATAGAGACTCTGAGTGTCTCAAAATGGCTGGAGCTTCCCTCCAGCCTCCTGCCCGCAGACCTCGCTCACGTGCGGCTCACTCTGCAGTCATCCCACTCCTAATCAATTCTCCTTTTCTCTTCCAAGTGTAGATCAATATGTCTGCAACTGGAGGTAAAATCACAGCATTTCTAATGTGGAATGTGGGACAGGCTGAGCTCCTAAATCTTAATTCAGGGAATCCATTGGAAACAGACTTTATTTTAAGTGTGCACTAAAATATATTGCCATCAGTGATTTCAGTGAACTGTGCATCCTGATGGAAACTGAAGGATTTGGGGAAAGAGTCACAGAAGGGACTTCCTGGGAAAGGGTGAGTGTGCCCAGTGTGAGACACCACACAGGTGTCACAGCTGTGCAGCAGTGACTCACTAGGACAGGCTCTGGGTCAAAGGGTTTCAGACAAACCTCCAAATGAGAGCTTTGGACAAGCCAGATTCTTTGCTGCCTCTTGTAAATCACATGCAGGAACTTGTGAAGACACTGAAAATGCATATGAGAGAGAAACAATTGGTATGTCCTCTCTGTTAAAGCTTTTCCCTCACTGATAACTGAGTGGAGTTCAAAACTCATCTTCCAAGTGCTGCAAAAGAGGTATATCATCCCAACACCAAAAAGTTGCTATCTCATTTATTTGTCAATCCACAACCAGTAATTAATTGCAGCAAAATAACAAGCATAGTCAAATAACATCCACCACTACATCCCCATTCAAAACACACAGTTAAATAACACTCCAGTCTGCTTTTTCATCTTTCAGCATCCTCACCAACAGGCTTGGAAAACCAGTTTGGCTGGAGTTCCTGGTGTATCTCAATCTGTACACTGACCTGAAACATTGTCCCACTAGTGTAATGCATTCACACTCATATTGCTACGTGTGCACTGGGACATTATGAAGGTAACTTGTGGCAAGAAGTGCTGCAATAAGGAACATTAAGTGATGAAACTGTCTATTTCCATTCCAGATCACCTGTTGAAAAACATTCAGAAAAGCACACTTGTCTGATTTGCAGACTACCAAATGTGAAGTGTTCAGAATTCATTTTAGGAGCCTTAGAGAATGACATAGCAGAGCCAGGCGGGTGGACTGCAGTGGTCACTGCACACAACTGCATTTGGGAAGTATGTGTGTGTGTGTGTGTGTGTGTGTATGTGTGTTTGAGACCCCACAGTGATGAAGAACCACTACAGAGCAAGGAAGAAAGGCTGCTCCAGAGGAAGTAGAAGCCACTCCAGAACAAGAGGAGAGCTGTTATTGTGAGATGCAAAAACTATTACCAAAGGACACCTCCAGAGAGGCCTTACCAACAGTTGAAGAAAACTGAAGTGAGCAAAAGAAAAAAGAATGTGAAGAATCTTTACTAGGAGGGTAGTGAGACACTGAACAGGTTGCCCAGAGAAGTTGTGAATGCCCCATCCCTGGAAGTGTTCAAGGCCAGGGCTTTGAATAATCTGGTCTAGTGGAAGGTGTCCCTACCCAGAAGGATTGGAACTAGATGATCTTTAAGGTCCCTTCCAACCCAAATCTTTCTATGAGCCTATGATAAGAAGAAATCTGT
The DNA here is from genome assembly GCA_013397375.1 of Toxostoma redivivum. Classification (NCBI taxonomy): domain Eukaryota; kingdom Metazoa; phylum Chordata; class Aves; order Passeriformes; family Mimidae; genus Toxostoma; species Toxostoma redivivum. Next base: position 197,101 of record VXBI01001488.1, read on the forward strand.
ATGAGACTTAAACCGGAAACTACTTTTTTATTTAGTGTTTCCCATATTCTTTAGAGAAACTGACACATTTGACTAGAATGCTCATCAAATCTTCATCCACATCTACATTTGCTTACTTGAAAATTAATTTTTTATGATTCCAGATGTTTTTGTCTCACAGAGCCATACTTGGGTGTCACCAGTGAAGCTTCTGGTATGAATTTCCAGCCACCTGTGACTGCAGCACATAACATCTAACTATAACCTGAGTCTTCCTAGCCACTTCCTACACAGGGAGCAACTCAGGTGCTTAAACATCAGTAGGTAATGATACTAGATGTTATTTTTGGTCTGAGACTTTCAGATAGCAAATACAACAAGGAATCTATGGAAAGCCTGGGCTCTTTTTGAACCAGAGAAGATAGAGTACAGCATCTAAACCACATTAGGCCCTTTCTTACTATCAAGAAACTTCACTTCCCTCTCAGGAGGAATGAGTTTGGTGTTAATTCATCTGACAGGATTTTGTCTGTCTTTGCAGCAAAAGCCTAGATTTAGCAAAGATGACACAGAATTTCTGTGCTCTAGTCACCTAAAATGGTGATTAAAATAAAAACAGAGAAATGGGAGAAAACCCCCTAAAGGAAACCAGAGTTTTTCAGCAGTCTGTTCTTTTTTCTGATATTAACTGTGATGCCTTTTATACTGTCTACATGCTAAGTTTGCAGAGTGCCACTGATTTTCTCCTTGATAAAATACACTTACATCTAAATTGTCTGGTGGAAAGATGTGATTTTGTGCAGCTCTGCTTGAGACCATGTGAAGACATAAGAGGCAGCTCAATACCATGGGATGAGATAGATGGATCTTCTAAGTGATAAAAAGTGAGGTAGCTCATCATGATTCTACTTAAACTGCTGTCTCTAAGCTCAGGAGGTAATAATCCCATTGAGATGCATGAGATTGTTCACTTACCAAAGCTATGGCTTCATACCTTTTGCAACTTTGTTAAGACATTGCTATATTGGTTTTGCCAAATTCCCAAGTAATCCACAGAGAACATAGGTCCATGGGAGGAGAGAATCACCAGAAGAAACAAGATCTTTATAGATATCTCCTGTGGTCTATCCAGACATGCCTTGTCTGTCCCCAGCCCAGGGAGGCCCTGGAGCCATTTATTTACCTGCACAGGTAAAACCTGCCCTGAGCTCTAGCAAGAGCAGACTTGCACAGAGTAGCGTCAGGGCACAGCCAGGGCTTCCCCAGGGCCTGCCAGTTCCACCACACTGCTGTTGAAGATCTAGAAAAGCTTTCTACAGTAATTTTCTGAAGATGGAGGACTTTTCCCAACAGCCAGATTTCCTATCTCTGAGCCTTCACAGGGCTTTTCCTGGGTCCCCATAGGCAGCTGAGGGATGAAATCTCATCCATCAGCAACAACATGGATATTAACTCCATCATGAATTCTTGAAGGGAACTGCTGAATACGGATCCTGTGATAGTCCTGCTGCATTACTTCACCAATACTCTCCACCAGTAAAACACAGCCACAGCTAAATCCAAGGTCACTGCTGTGGTCTTCTGAAAAGATTTGTTGTGACTCTTTGTTGTTGCTCCTGCTGTTGGCAATTTATTTCCTCCCTGAAATGTGACTGCAAGACATAAATTTACTGTACCCGTTAATTCACTAACACTAGAAGGGCAAACATCCTCCTTCATGCCCACATGTCCCATTTATGGTCCTGCTTTGTGACTGGTCCTCTTCTGTCACAGCTCTAGTATCTGTTCTTCCCACTACAACATTTCTTATGTTTTTCTACCAAAAAATAGTGTCTTCCTTACATGTTCAGGAAGATAGCTCCTCATGTCTGCCACCTACCCAGCTTTTACTCTCCCCACAAAGTAAATATGCCTCACACTCCCCCAGAAGGGCACAATAGCTGTGAAGAAACAAGTACTTTTTGCTGAGATTTGGCAGTCAGATAGTATAAGTTGTCGTGCCTGCTTTCCCTCCCCAGTCAGAAAACAACTGCAGTGGCTAAATGTGTGTGCAGCTCATGGTTTACCTGCATCTCCACTTCTAATTAGACATGAGGTTTCTCTGTGCCTGTTTACCTGTTTCTGGTGACAGGTTGGGGCTATGGGCAGTCACAGAGATGGAGAAGGCAGCACATGGCATCACCATTGTGCTTCTGGTATGTAAAGCAGTAGCGGTGTCTGGGCAGGGTGAAGGAGCTACAGCTGCATTCCCTGCCACCTTACAAGTGGAATTGCAGGCCTATAACATGGCAAGGATTAAGTTGGTGTCTCAGACATGTAAAATTCAGGCTCTTGCCAGGGTGTGTAGGAACACAGAGGCGCTGAAAGATCACATTCTCCTTTTTGAAAGGTCATGACTGATGGGATTAACTTTTATGAGAGACAATTGCATTTAAAAAAGGAAAGAGAAAATGGTAGGATTGTTTTTCTTTGTTACATTGTTGAGCTTGTCCTAACACTTTAACAGCCTGGTTCATCAGCTGTGCCTCCACTGTGTGTGAGGGAGCCACCCCTCTCTGTGCCCACAGGACTGGGACAAGGAATACCACCTGTACAGAACACCTTATTTTGCATCTTAAAAAGGGAGCACACAGGACTTCTGTAACACTTTTAATTAACTTTTTGTGCTCAGAAATTCTCAGCTGATTTTGAAGGAAATAGGCTAATTTGCACAAGTGGTGAATTTGGCCCTAAGAAAATAAATATCTCAAAAATGTTGGTCTTCAGTAATTTCTATGGACATGCCCTCATAGTAAACCAGACAACACCAGAAATCATCTTAGCTTTTTAAATGTCAGTGTGGGTGATGAAATAATTTTCAAGAATTGTATGAGCAAGCTATTTTAAGTTTGAGCTGCAATGGGAACAGACTGACTCACGTGCACTGCCTGTATTAAAATCAATCCAAGTATCTAAGATGGTCATCACCTTTGTAGATATTTTATGTGGAGGAGGAATACGTTTAAAACTTAGCAACAGAAGTTATTAGCTGTTAATATGATCCTTCCAGGAGTGTTTGTGTATAGAATTTACTAAGCTTATTTTAAACTTGGATAACATCTTCAGCATCCTCCTCTGAATATTATGCCTGTGTTTATCCAGAAATGCAGTTCAACTTCTCATCCTGGTCTTCCAGCTATGCTAACTCTGTATAATCAAATCAATAAAGGTAAGTGGAGCTACAATAAAGCAGTATTCACATGATGATTCACAGTTTAGGGTATCAGACTTTGACAATGCCACTTTCAAAGGCCTTAGGCAAATGAAAGCCGTGCCTTCTGAAGAACAAGAGATGATTTTACAACACTGTTTCATGGTTTTGAGGTTCATATTTCAGGAATTTCAAGTTCATTCCAGTTCAGGAAAACAACAGAGGATGTTTGGTCAGGGTGCAGCTTTGGCCAGCCCCAGCATCCTGCAGATGCTGGGCACTGTTGCAGCCACGGGCTAGGCAGCAAAGCTCAGCTCTTCTGTATGTCCTGCTTTCAGTGTGCTCAGCTGTACACATCTGGTCTGTCCTGCAAGTGAACCCTTATGAGTCATCACAGCAACGAGATGCATTAAAACAGACCAGCCTTCACTGTAGATGGCATTTCTACTAACTTAGAGCAGAGAGATACAAGAGCCCTTCACGGCCACATATTTCAAAGGGAATCTCTAATCACGAGAAGAAGTTCTGCAGACAAAATGAACAGCTCTGAAGTCAATTTTGCTAAATTGCCTAGAAGCATAAGTATTGGCAGCCAAAATATATATTTAACTCCTTCCTACTTTCCCCCAGTTCTTTCTGTTATTAATCTCATACTGATGCCTTAAGTTTTATCTTTCATATTATACAGATTCCGTACTGCATTAGTATATAATTCTGAACGTCATATAAAGTGTTAGCAAGTTCTCTTCACAGTTTAGTTAGACAAGACAATCCTTTTCCAGCCTGAGAACCAAGGACACTGTTACAGCTTTAGGTCAAGAAGTGTAAACAACAGCAAATTGAGGAGAGCAGTCTGGGAGGAGGAGACTTTATAACCTGACGCTATATTTGGGCAATTAACCCCAATATGTAAATGGACCAAAACTTACAAAAGTGTGAAAATATGTGACCCATCCTCTGTCTTGGGTAGAGCCATGGCCAGGCTCACACCATGCCCAAGGTGTGTCCTTTGAAGGCCTTTTTAATAAATACCTATTTTACTTCTTTAACACTGTCTAGCCTCTGTTCTAGGTGCCTCTCAAGGCATCAGTACAATGAAACACATGTACATAATCCTGCAAACATCTCACATAATTCAAAACAGTATCTGTTTCTATTTAAGGGAAAATGAAATATGTGCCACAGATGCAGGACTAATTTCTTATGTTGGAGAATGTCCGTATCCCCAGGCATGTAAATATTTCAATTTTTTTCCCTGCTCCAGTACAGCATGCTTGCTCAAGCCTAACTATCCCTCTCTGTGTAAATAGCATCATAACACTGATGACAGATGACAATGCTGTCTCACAACTAGTTTTCCTGTCAATGTTTTAAAAGCAAGGTTTCCTTTAGTGACCATCGCAGTCATCCAGCAGCATAGTTTATCAGAACAGTACTAGGTAAGTGTTTAGTGAGAGTAATTTCTGTCTGTTTGAGTGTGCTCAAAACAAGTCTGACATGCAACTAGATAAACCAAGGCATATGATTTTTTTATTATTATTGTGTCAGTCTAAATAGCATTGCAAGAAAGATGCTGAGCATCAGGAATATTTCAGTCATGAGAAAGGATGACATTCCCAGTCCTAAGTGTGATTCAACTGCAGGGCCTCTGCATTATAGAAAAAGGAAATGCAGCCACAGCACTGTTTCTCATTAAAGCCATGGCCCTAAGAATAGCTATTTAATATAATTTATTTTTTAGAGAAAAGAGATCAATAACTTAAAAACATCTATTTGCTGTCCTTCATGTCTCCTATTCAGTTTGTAAAAATACTTCTTAACCTAAAGCTTTTTAACAACACAAACATCAAAAAATCAAAACCAATAAGACAAACAACGAAAGAAAACAACAACAACAAATAAAAAAAAAAAAGAAAGAAAGAAGGAAACAAAGCCCACACAATTTTACACAACTTTATTTTCAGCAATCCAGAGGGGGATCTGTCAGGGGAAACATCTGTTTTGAGCTCAGGAAAGCCATGAGCTATGCATGAGTGGAGCTTTTCAGTGCCACATGACTGAAATGCTCTGCTTCGGTTATGTGACATTTAACAGTCCTTGAACACAACACTCACATTGGTGCACACAAACACAGAGATGGCAATTGGGGTGCTCATAATGGGGAAGAGAATATATAAATATTCTTTCTTTATATTTCATAAACAACTCAGACGAAAAAAAAAAGAAAAGGACTTCAAAAGAGAAAAGAAAGCAGAGTTACATACAAAGAAATGGCCAATAGAGCTGAGGTAAAAGTACAAGTTGTCCTTTCTCCTCTGGCAGCTCCTTCTTCCATTATTAACAGACAAGAACTGGAGCAGGCGTAAAACACTGTCACATAAGATCAGTGTGTGCTGTGCCTCATGGTGCCAATTACACCTGAACCTGGGGACTATCTCAGCTTTCTCAGTAGAAGCCAGACATTTCCTCTTCCTATTTTATAGCCATCACTGGGCCATCTACAAAAGCATGAGTTCTACATGTTCTCACCTGGTACAGTCCCTCTTCTGTTACGCATAATAAAATTTATATATCCAGGCCATCTGCTATTTTAGCAAGTGAAATTTTTAGGAAAGAAACACAGCAAAAAGATGTTTGAGAGAGAAATTTCACATCACATGCAGGTGTGCAATTTCTTCTTTGAATGCTGAAAACTGAACACGGGCAGTTACTGCTAGAAGAGCCACAGACACAAAAGCAAGAGAACAGGCAGAGTAAAGATAAAGTTGGCTCCTTGTTGCTTTGCAATAACAATAAGAAATCAAAGCAGATACCATGAGAACTGGAGTTACCTTGAGGACAAGGTAGATCCCTCACAGGTACTGTGCTCAGGATGAACAGCATCTTCTGGTCCTCAACCTTGTGGTGATTCACCACCCTTTACCCAGCTGGCTGTCCCTTGGCAGGGCTGGCAGAGGTGCACACACATCAGGGCCTCAGGCAAAGCCTGGTATGATACTGCAGGAGCTTCATCAGTGATTTGAACTCAGACACAGGATCCTGTGGAAGAATACTTCCTTTCACTGATTCCAGGACAGTGATGATCTCTTAAAAACAGGCAGAGCAGGCAGCAGGCAGGGACTCTGTCCTAAATGGGCCCTGCAAAGTCTCCTACAGATGCTGGCCCCAAACATACTCTTCCCAGTTCATACCCTGGTCTCCCTGCCTCTGTTTGAGGGGAAGGGCTTCTTACCTGCAGCATCTGAAGGCCTTAGGCCATTCCTAAATAAACACAAAATATTTGTTGCCACTATAAATGTATCCTGAGAAGCTATACTGCAGATTTGTCATGTTGAGGTCTGTAAAACATCAGGTCCAGTCCAAAGCCCATGAAATAATATTAAAGAGATCCTTATAGGCTTTCACCAGGTCTAGAATGAATGGCACATTGTTAAATATGGCACCAAACTACTGAAAAAGGTAAGGATAACTGCCCTGCAAGAACACTTTTGTTCTAGTCACCTGATTTCGTGGACCTTCTCAACCAGTTCAGATTCAACAACTTGCAAAAGATGTGAGGCAAAGACTTTCTCTGCACAGCTCTGACTGTCCTGTGCCCACAGACAAATCCTGCCAGGGCTCCCAGGCACACCACACAGATTCCCAGTTCTGTCAGGGGTCCGGCTGACACTGAATTTGTGGCTGTGGAGCCTTCTCAGAGCCTCTGCACTTGAGAAAAAATTATTTTGGATTGCTCAGTTGCTAAAATAAACACTTCCTCTCACCTCCCCAATATTCACTAAAATGGAAATTGGACCAAAGCCTGGTATTATGTATGACGTACAAAAAGGAAAGCAGATTTCTGAAATCATTACACATCCTCATTTTGAAGTGCTATGCCTTATTTCACACCACAATCAAAAGTATTCTGCTGCTTCAAATTTCAAGAGTAAGTTGGACAATTTATATACAATTGCAGTCTATATTAAGTAGGATAAGAAAGGAGGGGAGATTGTATACTTACTCATTCTTTTGTCTTCAGCTTGTTGCTGATTCAGTGTGACTGACTTCAGCATCTAACACGTGATTTTATGCCAATAGACCTTTTATTTTATTTCAGCTGCTCCATATTTGGGCTACATTTGTGATGTATTTGATGGAAAAAAATTGTACGTACACAGGTGTGTTCATATTTGCACACATACATGTTTGTATGCATCCTGTTCCCCACCTACTATTCTTCTAAACCTATGGAGATGAAGAACAAATGTTTGGATTTTTTGTGAGTCTACAGTAATGTCAAAGTTTAGCCCCAGCCATCAGCCAAGCCCCAGGCAGCTGCTTGCTCACAGCCCTACCAGTGGGATCCAGAGGAGAATCAGAAGGGTAGAAGATAGGAGACTTGTGGGTTGAGATAAATATAGTTTAACAGGAAAATACACACACCTACAAATAAAATAAAACAATGAATTCATTCACCATTTCCCATGGGCAGGCAGGTGTTTGGCAATCTCCAGGAGAGCAGGGCCCCATCACACTTAATGGTTACTTGGGAAGACAAACACCATCACTCCAAACATTCCCCCCTTCCTCCTTCTTCTCCCCACTTTATATCCTGAGCATGATGTCGGATGGTTGGAATATTCCTTTGATTAGTGGGTGTCACCTGTCCCAGCTGTGTCTCCTCCCAATCCCTCTTGTACCTCCAACTTCCTCGCCAAAGTGGCAACAGGAAAGGCAGAAAAGGCCTTGGCTCTGGTAAGCCCTGCTCAGGGCTTAATAACAAAAATCTCTCTGTTATCAAGCCTGTGTTCAGCACATATCCAAAATATTACCCCATACCAGCACTGTGAAGGAAATTAACTCTACCCCAGCTGAAACCAGCACAAATAGTTACAGCTATTGCAATTTCAAATTAGAGGATGCAGTCCTTTCACATATCAGATAAATCTCTGTGACTGTTGTATGAGCGCGAAAATAGCAGCCACTGAAAAACAATTGCCTTTTCAGCTATGTACAAGGCTATTTTGTGTCTAGCCAGGGCTCAGCACTCTCTGCACAACAGGCAACAGTTTCTTCTTCCTACAGGTTTGGTCTTTGTCAGCACAAAGTCCTGCAAGACTAACACATTAGGGATATTTTCAAAGGATGGGAGGAGAGGTTCAATTGTGCAGTGGCTCATCCCTCTCTACTGCCCACTTCTATGCCTTGCCCACTTCCCTTGTACCAGCCTGAACTTCAACAGGACTTTGTCAGCCCAAGATTTTGTCCCATACCCCAATGGCTAATTACAAAAAAACCCCAGCAGATTCCCAAAATGCAGCGGATCTGCTCCACTTCCTAGTACAACAAAGCAGACTGCTATCAGAGCTGTTCCTTGGAGTACACACTCAGAGGCAGAACTACACCTCTTCTTACAAGTGGGTTATAAAAACCCATCTGGGCAGGGGGAGCTCTGGGAGCTGTGTATGCATGTGGGTCTGCAAGGGCAGGGAAGTCCCACAGGAATGTTTGCCCACGTCTTCTCACAGAGCTGCTGCAGCACTGACTGCTATGCAGCACAGACTGGGCCATGCTCCTGCTGACAGGCCAGACCACAGCAGGTCCCTGCAGTCCCACCTTGCCCTGGCAGAAGAGCTAAGGGAAGCTGAGGGAGAAAGGCTCACCATACATCAGTGTCTGGCTGATAAGAAAGCAGCCACGTACCAGATTTGTTCAGGTAGCTCTTACTCCCCACTGTGAAGTGTAGGCAGACAGAGGTGTACAAAGCAGTGTGAAATATACCTGGGAAGAAAGACTTTGCACTTGCTCTGTCTGCCTTGCATCAGCACAAGTGTGTGGGCAGCACAGAGGTGACCATCAGAGCCATCGCTCTCTGATGTCTGTGAGGCTGGACCACACTTACCAGCTACAGGGTACAGGGTTACACCTGTCTCAGGGGTGTAACTCTCCCAGGGGCTGATTCATGTAAGGTGGTTTGGTTTCTCTTTCTGAAAGCCAAACTCTGGAAGTATATGACATAGATTAATTTCTGGTTTCAGTTCTTTTAAATACAGGTTCTGTTTTGTTTGGAAGGTAGGTCTATCCGCAGTGTGAATGAGGGGGAGAGGAAAAAGGCAGGCAGGTCCTGTTAGTGTGGGACACAACTGGGAGCAGGACCTCCCTGCTGGGTGCTGCTTCTGGAGAAGACTGATGACCAGTCTGCCCCTTTTCCCCAGGCTGCTCTTCCCACTCTAAGTAAATCCCCACTTGTTCAGGAACCAGTCTGAGGACTATGTTTTTTTTCCAGCTCCCAGAAGGAGACATCATATATGCAGGGTCTATTCAGACCTGAAGGATGAATAGAGTGGATGTGCAATGTGGCTGAGAGAATTTGCCTGCAAGTGAAAAACTGGGATGGTTTTTTTGAGGAGGAGAAGGTCTAACAAAAAGGTTGGGCTGTGTTCCAGATGGGGAAGCCAGACCCACAGCCATGGTCATGCAGAGTTCTACATACACACATGCATGCAAAAGTACACATGCTTCCCTCTTTTTTTTTTNGGAAGCTAAGGCTAAGAAAGTTTATAGGCCTGGAATTATTGTAATAATAATCTGTAATAGAGAGTGCTGCTTTCATCTACATCTGTTTGTCTGGTGTTACCATTCAGTAAAGAGAAATGTTTACGGTATTTGCATATTTAAAAGGAACAACTGTTATTTGATTGCACTGGAGGGCAAGCTCATTATGTCATTAACTGCTTAGCTTAGTAATACATTCTGAAGTAATCTATGGTGCATGAGGCAATATGCCTGAATCCTTGAGAAATTGTCAGAATAAGGACTTGTCAACTCTAAAAAAACTCCTCAGTTTTAGGTAACAAGAGTAGTCAAACAACCCAACAAAAATACTGAGAATAAGTAGCCTAATTAATTGAGCTTAATTTAGCTTAATTTGAATGTGGTTTGCTACCTTTCTTTATTACAAATATACAGTGTATATCCCAGTCCAGTGCCTGAACTTTAAAAAAGCTGTTGTCAAATAAGAAATTTCAGGGAAGATCAAAAATGATTCCTGAAACTGTGCCAGAAAAACTCTATTTATTTTATCAAAGAAAAACTTTGCAGATAGATGATTTGAGTAGGTGCACACTTACAGGGAATGGGAGAAGACTTAGGAAGATGGATCCCATTTCAAAGCCTTGAGTGCTTCGTGGGAGCTCATGCATGCCCAGAAGGACACTGAGCCATTCCACACACCCTGAACATGGGCAGCTGCTTCCTGGCCCTGGGAACCAGAGAGAAGCTCTTGGACAGAGGAGCAGCAGGGAATGTGGACCCAGGCTTCACTGTAGCAAAAGCTAGCAGATAGTCTGGAGACAGAAAATTTCAGATCAGAAAGTTTTTTCCAACACAAGTGGCAACATGCTACGGGGGCAGCATACTTAAAGTCATACTGGATTTTCTATCCTTTTATAATCATAAATCAGGCTCGGGTTTCTTTCATTAAAAGTACAAGAACAATCAGACAAAGAAGTGCTTAAGTGAAAATCTTTGGTCTCTGTGATGCAGAAAGTCAGCACAGAGGGTTGCTCTGATCTGTACAGCCTGTTAGTCTAAAGCATTCCTTCATAACAGCATAGGCAGGCGCAGCCAAGACAACATGCAGCATATGACCAGAAAGAAATAATTTATTCTCTGTGATACAGAATGAATAGATTTTCACACCATTCAGATCCATTTTTTTTAACCATCCACCATATGCCGGGAACTGGAGAGCAGTGTGCAGAGCAAGCCTGCATCTGCTTCCTCCTTCATGCTGTGCATGCTTTTTATAAAAGTCCTTCCCTGAAAAGCAGCAGAAGCCATCCCCAGCAGCACTTCCCAGGGTCTGGGTGAACACTCTGCATGGGATGGACAGTGGTGGGAGCCAGTGTAAACAGGCAAGAAAGAGCTGCAAGACCACAGCATAGGTGATGATGCCCAAGTGTCTTCCAGCACAGCCACAACAGGGAAAGCTGACAAAGATGAACATCTTTAAAATGAGAAGAAAATGTTCATCTTGATAATTCTCCTGTTTGGGAATAATTAAGTGTGAGACTTCACTGTGAGTTGGTTCTTTGTCCATCCGATTTTTCTCTCACTGCTTGCATATTTTAAGAAGAGGAGATCCTGCAAGTTGTGCAAAGGTCAGCTTTTATTACAGCACTATTTACCTTGCACACTATATTAAATTGTAATCTCATAAACAACACTTACAACTCTCACCTTTTTCTTGGCTGGAGTATTTATCCAGCTTTATCCAGGTCTCTGCTCAAGATCAACTGGAAGCCATCAGACCGTCAGACTGCTTTGTTTATTCAGCTTTTAAATTTCTTGAGCTTTTATCTCAAGTCAGTGAGCCTTATGTCCAACAATTTTCACAGGGTGCTTGCAGTCAAAATTGACAGACTTGTACATATTATAGTTGTTTTGAATAATGATGGCATAATTACTGTGCTTATAAACATTAGCTTACAATTGTACATTGTACATTGGAATAGTACTTCAAATTTTACCAAGAACCTGCCACCTCACTAGTATTTTTTTATACAGTAATGATGGTATTACTACAGCACCAGTAAAAGAATTGACATATCATTCATAGCATTCACACTTAGTTCAGGTGACTAATTCTAAACTATAAATACTTCAAGATCAATTTGTCACAGACTTACAAGCACCTTGTTTCTGATGCTACAGCCTATTTCCCGTGGCACTTCCATAACATCAGTGAATGGGAAACTCATCACCCAATAAACTCGGTAATTATTCTTCTGCTTACTACTTAAATGCATTAGTATTGCCACACAATAGATAGGATTAGGTCACCAAGTTTGCTTTCTGTGTCTGGCATTGCATGTATGACAGGGTTTCTTTTCTAAACAAAAGGCTGTTTGTCAGTGTTACTTTTGCTCTAACACATGTAAAGCCAACTGTATAAACAGAGCAGTATTTCTGTAACCACCTCACTGCTCTGTGGTGCTCTGAAGCTCAGAGGAGATGGCCCTCTCTCAGCTCCTAGGCTGCATCTACTGAGACGGCAATTCAAGCTGGAAAGCACAGCCTGGCTTGCCACTTGTCATCCAGAAAGTATTTGAGGAGAGTATATCATATTATTGTGTCATCATTTGTTCAGCTAGGTTTCTGGGCACCAAGTCAGCCAGATGGTTAATTCCACTACATTTTGTTGGTTTTATTTTTTTTTTTAAGGAGGAGCAGAGGGGAGGGAAGTCCCCTGGCACCAGGTTCTGGCACAGCAGGCTGAGCCCCAGCACAGCAGTTGGGATTGCTGACCCAGTGAATGTGCCCAAAGATCCTTTTCAGCCACACAAAACAGTTCGGTTTTGCCATTAGCATATCAGAGGTGGAGTGGTGGTGGGAAATGGCACTGGCAACAAAGCTGGGAGCTTGGAGTCTTTGTCTGGCCGCAGCTTAGGGATGCAGGAAAAAAATTATAATTGGCCATTGGCTGTGCAGTGATAGACAGATGTTGACATTTTTCTCCCTTGGCTGATCAAACCCCACCCTCATCCCAAGGTCTGGAGGAATGCTGCTGGCTGCCCCATTCAGGCAGGCAGCTTTCTGCCCACTCTGCAGAGTGACAGGGCCAGAATTAGCATAGTATAAACTGTGTAGAGAAAATTGAGACGGTGAGAGAAATTGCCTCTGATTTGTTTTTTTTTGTTTGTTTTGTTTTGTTTTGTTTTGTTTTTGTGGGGTTTTTTTTAGTTTTTGTCACACTCTAAATCAGATCTAAAAAATGGTTTTAATTCCAATTCAAAAGCACAGGCCCTATACATCAGTTAAATGCTACATCTTAGATCACCTTTGAACCCCATGCAATATCTAGGGGAAGAGGCCAACCTGCCTTAGACATCCTTCCTTTGCTTCCTTGCCAGAAAGAGATGTTTTGGGGTCCCAAGAACTGCACAGGGAGTTCCCACTCCCATACATCGTAAAAATCCCAGGGGAAGAGGTTCATGAGCTGTATCAGGCTGGGGTCTGTAAATGTGTCCTGCTGCTTTCAGCTCCACTCATCTCCCCTCCTCCTGGAAGCAGCCATGAGAGCAGCACTGGTTCTGCTTCCTCCTGACCTCGCCACACACAACTCTGGGACAGGAAGGATGCCAGATCTGAAAGAGGTGACATTTCTCTTGACACAGCAATAAAGTCAGCCTGCACGCTCAAAGGACAATTCTACATCTTTTCCACTTGTTGCCCAAATCACAGACCAATCCCTGGAGGCAGAGCATCTGCCAGGTCATTGCCCATCAGACTTTCTCTAGAGCCAAGCAATACTTTTTTTTTTTGACATTGAGCTTAGTTGCACTGAATATCTCATCTATCACTTTTTTAATATTCATATCTATCATTTTCTGTACAAAGAAAGTCTGCTCATCTCTATGGCTGTTATTCTGAAAACGTTTCTCTATGCAACGGCCCTTGCTTCTGCAGCAGCACTGGGGAAACATGTGAGGACAGCCTGTAGTCATAAACACTGCCTGGGAAACCTCTGGGAATGCCTGGCAGAGTTGCAGAGACAAGCCCAGTTCGTCAGAGGTAATGCCAGTACTTGCCCAGCTCCAAATCATTCACAGTGCCCTAACGGCCCCAGCAGGGAGGAGTGAAGTGCAGATGTCAGTGTCCATGGCAAAGGGTGGCCAAGCTGTGTGTACTGCTGAAATGGAGCAATTTCCCCTGCAGTCATCACCCTTCTACTCTTCTTCAGCAAATGAGCTTCCCAGAAGCTCGGCTTTCACCCAGCTTTTGGCTTTTTCCAATGACAAATCATGATTTCATAAGGTTTTGTTTCTGCTTTGAAAGGCCATCATGAAGTCTGTACCTAAAGCATCTGTTTAGAAAATGCAAATGAGGGCGATGAGTCTATTAAATGATGTCTAGATGCAGATTGGAGCAGACACTGTCAAGTCTGCATTTCAAAGCGATAGCTGAGCTTGGATTTGGAGTTTAATGCTGTCGTATTTGCCTTCTTATAAGATCAAGGACCCTCAGCCAGTCCAATGAGGAGGATGCTCATGCTGAGCATGTTTCCTTAGGAGTGGAAAAAACCTGGCCCCCCCTGCAGAAAGGGCCCTTTACACCATTCTGTACTTCAAAGCCAATTGACTCACCCAGCCTGGACAAAGCAACCACAGAGAGTTAAAGCTCTGCTAACTCTTGCCTCAGGCCATGTTGAGCTGCTTCAGAGGCGGGAAGGCTTAAGTGGCCTCAAACACCCAGGGACAGGGGGATCAGACCTGTCAGCACACAGCTCAGCTCCCAGCTCAGCAGCTACTGAGCTAGCTACCCTCTTGGGAGGGTCTTGAGATTCAGGGTTGGGGTCCAAACCTACACATAGCTTCAAAGATATGTCCACAGTTAAGTCCTTTGCTTGTTTACAGATATAATGCACCAAGTGAATATAAAACTAGATTTCCATATGTTAGATAAATTATTTATGGCAAATCCATTGAAAATTCATGTAGTTCCTAGCAATTAGCCTAACCAAAGTGCAGTGGATATGAAGAGTCATCATTCTTCTGCCATGTCCCAAAGGAAACACACAACCTTAGAGCACAGATCTTAAATGCACATATCTTTACACGTACACCTACAGTCACAGCTTGGAAATGAGTTTTTATTTGCTTCAGATGTACAGGGTTCTCAGAGCAGAATATTCTGCTTTATGCTTGGTTCTTGCCCTTTTATTAGGGCTTTGCAATGGAGGCATTACTGTGTGGTGATTGTTCAGCTCTTTCTGCATCAAAATTCATGCTCTGTGGCCAAAAGGCCCTTTCTCAGCCTTTCTCAAACCCTGGGCTGGATCAGACTTAATGCTTCTTATCTCATAATAATGGCTAAAATATGTCTTGCTCTACTCTATAGCTATGAAGATTAGTAGATCCTCAGCCCAAGTCACTCCTTACAAGAGGCTCATAGCAGTTACATGGATGTAAATTTGGCCTTGCAGAATTTCGACTATGGAGAAAAGGAATGGGAAGGAAACAGCAGTTTGACTCAAACACCACAGAGTAATATGTAGACTCAGAAAGGAGTGGGAAGCTTGAAAGTTAACCTGATTTTCAATGGTTATATTTAATTAGAACTACTTTTCAGCTGCCAATTATAATGAGGAAAACACAACCTACCACTGCTGACCCAGTATGGGGTATTTGAAGAGAACACTCCATTTTCCATTTACATTCCTAGAGGTCAGTCTAGGTTATATTCTGTGTTGGGATGGGAATATTTGTATTTACACAGTTTAAGTTACTGCACTTAGAAAAGTAATGTAAACAAGATGTAAAAATTTCAACAAGTAACCTTTAGGATCCAGCAATTTTAAAGTGAATCATACAATTCAAATTAGCAATTATGGTGATGTGACACATAAATGTAAGTTTTGCTAGAGATTTACAGCTGCCTTCTGTTCACATTACTAAGCTAAATTTACAGCCAAGCAATCCAAACTCTCCTATACAGACTCAGACACTGCAGCATCTACTTGTTTTTTTCTCTAAATAGTTGTAAACAGGTCTGAGAATCTGGACAAAAAGATGGCAAAAAATCATTTAAAATTATCTTGCAACTGCTGGAATTAACACACTTTCATTTTATACCTATAACCATTCAGGGAAAGAATCCCTTGCTAATAAAAAATGCTGTGCTCTTCGTATTTTCATTTCAAGGTTGTGCTATGACCCTATATTCTTTGCATAGGTCACCTTGCTGCAAAAAAACTAAAAATAATACTTTCTAGTGAGGGTAACAGAAACATTAATAGCTGATTTAAATTCAGATTAATGAAGGACATGTCTGAGTTTTAAATAAGCAGCTGCTAAAGAAACCCCCACATCACATCCTGTGCTTGTAGGAAATCTCTTAATACTTGCAAAGAGGGAGTCTTGAAGATCATTTGAAATGTGGCTGGTTTTCCAGGGCTCATCTCAATCACACAGGGCTCCTCTGCTGCTGCTGTGTGCACACTCAGACCTGTCCTCCTGTGGTCCCTCTCTCCTCACCACTGGTACTACAGAATCTCCTTCTTATGGGGAAGGGCCTGGAGGGAGAGTCTCTCTGTGGAACTTTTCACAGGCCTGGTCTTGGCAAACCCTCCAGCAAATGTTTGATTTTGACAGAGAGCTTGACTGTCCATCCATCCTGCCCCTCAGCAGATAATTTAGGATTTCAAGCACAGTCATCAGCAACCAGGATGAAAAATATACGGAGCTGTTCCTTTTTAAGATGACCATCTCAATATGCATTTTTCCAGCATGAAAGTTTATTTTCAGTACAGGATGTGATCTATTGCTTAAAAAGCTTTACTTGATCAATCCCTTCTCATTTTCCTTCATGGACATGCAGCACAGGGAGTTGAAATACCTTAACAAACAGTGCTGCAGGGTAGAAAGGCAGTGAGTACATTAGTGGGGAGAGAACACATGCTATACTTGATAATCAATGCCCAAAGGCTGGTGGAAGACAGTTAAATTATCACACATGAAATTCCCATCTCCCTGGAGATGAGTTTTTCTGCTGAGGAGATAGGAATGGAACAGTCACACTTTGAAGCATTTCTGATATATACATGGATGAGATGAAAATCTGCACAGGAAGCATTCCTGCAGCAGAAGGATGAGGTATTCACAGAATACTCTGAGTTGGAAGGAACCCACAAGGATCATCAAGTCCAGCTCTTAAATGAGAGGCCTATATGGGGATCAAACCCGCAATGCTGGCGTTACTAGCACCATGGTATAACAAACTGAGCTAAATACTTAAATACTGTCAGGAACAAGAAAGATATGACGGCTTAAGAGGAGAGACCCAGACAGCCCTTCTCAGCCTCATGCTCCTATGACCTTCAGCAGAAAGATCTCCAGAACTGAGCTGCTGACATGGTGTGGTGGTGGGAGGAGAGAGGTCTTGGTTTGCATCCAATCCACTGGTCAGCCTTTCTCTTAGGGGTTCCTGCTTTACAGACATCAGCCCTGATCTGAACCACAGCAGTGACCAGTGATGGTGACCAGTTTTCTTATTGTGTCTGAGCAGCATTTTTCCCTTTCCCCTTTCCATCATCTTTACATACATTTGTGAAGAGATTTTTAAAACTGTAATATTGAACTGTAAAAACCACAGTCTGCTGGAAAAAGAAATCCTTGCCAGCATAACTGTATTATTTCCCTTTTGGCCAAATGGTTGAGGAAGTGAGAGCTTGCTCTCATTCTGATGGCAGACATTCTGCAGATGCCTTGATGAGGACAGGATGACACATAAACCTTACTCTAGCTCCATTCTGAAATCCCAGGCAAGAAGAAAGCTGCCTCATATGATTGGTGAAGCAAAGAGCACATCCAGATTCACTTGTCTTCATGGCAGCATCTGCTAGAAAATACATGCAGAGCTGAACCTGAGACATGAAAAAATATTTTTAAAAGTTTGTGGACAAATGCCATACGTTCCTTAATGGCATTTGTCGGTTAGTAACTCCTGGAATAAAAAATGTTTTCATTCTCAGTTTCAGCATTTTCTTCCTCCCTTTTGAGTCAACAGGAACTGAGCCTATAAGTCAAAATAGCTTTCTGTCTCCAAACAGACTGAGTCAGTACCATGGTTTAAAGAGATAGGGGAATGCTAGTGACTGTTATGAGGCAAGAGATAGAATTTCTGACAAAAATAGGTCAAAGAGTCACAAAACAAAACTTCAAAGCTCATCTTCACTTAAAGAAAATGTTACTGCTGTTTGAATCAACTGGGCTGCTCCCACAGCCAGCACTGCTGTGACAAACTTTGTCTTTAAAGAGGTAAAATGCTTTATCACTTCACAAGCCCTTGCATATCACTACTGCAGGAGCAAAATTAATGTATAATATTCTGCCTTGATGGTTTGTACTATTAGCTCCCCCCTTCATTAAAAGATAGCTACTTTCAGACAAGCCTGCCTCCTGCCACATGGGTATCTACATTTGAACTGCTGGTGGATTTGGGAAATGCATTTACACATGTGCATTGCAATGTCATCTGTGTCTGTGCATTGCAGTGTTTGTGACATGTAACAGAAATGACTTTGCCAACACCCAAAGCACGGCTGCTCATGGGTCTACACAGCTCTTCAGAGAGAGGTTAATTTTGACACAGATCCAACAGACCGTGGAGTCAGTGGTGTCTTGCTCATTCCACTGTGTGCAACGGCCCAGAGGAGCTGTGTCAGAGGCAGCAGCCCATGCTGGGACAATGCTTATGGGATTGGTGTCAGAAGATCTTGGCAGCCAGCACAGCTGTGCCTGGGGCTGGCCTCACAGAAATGACATTTCTATGGCCTCAGCTTGCTGCAGAAAGTAGGCTAGTTAGGTCAACCTTAAAAATGAGGTGGAACTTAGCAGTGATAGCTATATCTATTGCACAGTAGGAATAGTCAAAGAAGCAGTTTGGAATTTGAACTAAAATGGTTTCTTTTTCTCCACTTCACATATTTTCTTTTATTTACTCCCTGACAAACCACTCTGGAAAGCCAGTCATCCCTAAAATATAATAATGAAAAAACATGAGAAATCAGGTCCATTTGGGATCAGAAGAAATGAGGGCAACAAATGCTACACTGAGTAAACTTGGGACAGTCAGTGCCAACTAGGATTACTTTGATTCTGACTCCTTGTGCCTTGCTCTGCTCACTGAGAAGACAAGAAAAACAGCATCAGTCCACCCCAAAAACCCCAGCTGATCTCAGAGATCAAGAGTGAAAAACCAGCCAGGAGACTGAGCCCTCTGCCCCCTGCCTGGACAGCAGTGTGGCAGCAGTCCTGTACCCCTGAGTGAAGAGGCTGGGGAGATCAGACAATGTCTTTTTAGCCAGGTGGGAAAAGTTCCAGAAAGGCTCCCCATTGCCTTCCTGTTCATGACCATACTCCAGAACTAAACCAAACTTTCCCCAGAAAATCTAATCAATCCAATTTTATCAGTACCAAAAGAACTCACAGCTGGTTTAGATCTAAGGACTTCATGATGTGTTTAGAAGTCAGACAAGATATTCAGCAAAAAAAACCCAAACCAAACCAAACCAAACAAAACAAAACAAAAAACCAATGGGGAGAAGAGGCATCCAGAAGCAGCAGAAATGTTTAGGATGCCTTTTTGGTGAACAGAGTACAGCCTGCAAAGGCTTCAAAGAACTGCCCAAGGACTGTGGCAATCCCTCTGTCTGCATAAATAATGTCACCTTACACTGCAAAAAGAAACCTCAACCATTTTGATATTATTTTAAAAAAAATGTCCAGATACCACTTTAACAAGAAACTTCTAGGATGGAAACATTTTACGTGCTCCATGTTGATTAGCAAACTGCACTTTGGGTGATCAAATATACTAGAAATTTAAAATTTGACATTTTTTCATTATTTATTGTATCTACTTTTCTTTGGTGCCATGAGGTTAGGCAATTAAACAAAATAGTTTATAATGGGATTTCAATCAGTTTTCCTCTCAGGTTCTCATACATTATTTTGAAGTGCTTAGCTTGTAAACACTGCAGGGTAATATTTATTTGTTTAAAAGTGTTTTCATAAAACCTTGGAATGCTTTGTTAACCCTAAATCTTTTACGAACAAACAACCACCCTCAGACTATATCATATATTATGGTTTAATCCTGTACCTAAAAGTGATTTTATATAAAGTCCTACGATCCTTCAAATGCTTTCACTATTTTTTTTCTTGCTAACCAACACAGAGAGGTCACTTCTCTTCCTTTGCAGTCACTTTTTCATAGAATCCACTTCCCTCTTCCCATTTATTTTTAATATTAGTGGCTTCATCCACAGGAATATATTTTCTATAGAAACAACTCTCTCCACTGTTGGTAACCAGAAATGGCTCTGAAGGACAGTTGTGGCGGAAGAGTTTCCTGTCAGAAAATAGGTACAGCTTTAGCAGCAACCACTACTGCACAGTGGCTTTGATGTGCTTCATTTTTGTTTGCTTATTTTATCTTTTCTTCATCTTTATTTATCCCATCAGAGTGCTCAGCTGTCTGAGAGAGCAGCAGGGTTATGTCCATGAGGGCTGCCACCATGGCTGGGCTTTTATCTGTAGGTGCTTTTATCTTGCTCTATGGTCAATCTGTGAGTTTGTCAGCTCGTAGGTAGATAGATATCTTCTGACAGATCCTTGTCCACTGCTGCTGGCTTCTCCTAATGCCAGGAAGTTTTGAGAGCAACATCATGAAGGGATTTGGCAGGTAAAACTGCCCCAGTGAAGGTGCTGCTGCTGCTGCTGTGCAAGGATGAAGGCCAAAGGCTGCAGCAGTGTAAGTGTGTGGGTGTTTGGGTGTTGCCACTGAAGTTCTGGTGAAGCAGACACATGCTCTCTGCCTTTCAGTGTTCTACTGGAAAGATGATTGATTTCCTCCCGAAACTGTTCTAATGCAAAGGGGTGGTTACCGTAGAAAGCCTCTTTCATAAACTGTGGGTGGGTAACAGAGGATGGGAGTAAAACTCGGGTTTTGCCCCGTAGAGAGAAGGCTCTTACAGTTTGGCTTTGTTCTGGACTGAACGAGAGGAGCAGAGCACATGTGGTCTTCATTAGTGACGCTCCTTTGAAATGCCTCCAAGTCCTTGGGTTGTAACTTTAGCACACAAAGGGATGGGGGAGTGAGGAAGGGAGAAGGGAATGAGGGAAGAATGAGGCTGCTGGAGTTATCCCTCTGAAATCCATACTTGGACACACTTTCTGGTTTTTTCTTCCCCCTTACTTTCTTTCTTGTTCTTTCCTCTTTCTCCCCCCACAGGCACAGGATTTTTCTTAACCTTCTGAACCGGGAAAATATATTAAAATTTTTTTAAAAATGCCACTGTTTTTCTGTCAAAGCAAAACCAAGATGAATAATCTCTTCTAAATTAAAAGCACTAAATGACGGAGTGAAACAGTTATCATTTCATTGCTCTTTATCCATATGTGCCTGTATATAGGCTTTTGTGGTCACATGAAGCCTGTGAGTCTCCAGCAGGCTGGAGTTTAAAAAATGCTTTTGAAGGAGTGGTTAGAGAGTATGCAGGAGAGTGAGGACTGCTCTGGGAAGCTGAAGTAATTGGTGTTGATCTCTGCTCATTAGGAACCATGTCACAGAGCTGCAGCCTGATCAACATGCCTGCCCTCCAACTGCATGGTGCTTCCTCATGTTTTAAAACTGTACACGTCTACTCCTTCCCAGGAGCTAATGAAGAAGGAAGACGTTTAGAAACGGCTATAACTCTGCATATGTTAATTTTCCATTATTTTGGCCATCTATTAATTGCATTTGAATTTCAGCCTTCTTAAATTCGCAGTTAAACATACATGGTTTTCCATTTAAGAAATCAGTTAGAAACTGATGAAAACTAAAGAATATTAGCAGAAGAATAACCAGCAGCAAATATAAAGTGTCTCTATTAAACGCAGGGGCAATTGAGATTCCACCCTGCAGCCTGAGGGAAATGGGAATATTTCACGGCACTGAGGAAATGACATCCACATTTCTGGTACTGACAGGCTGCTGAAGTATCCCTTTTACTCCTGAGTGAGTTTGGGAGCATTGATGTCTTCAACTGGCCAGATGTAAAGCATGAACTCTCTCACACACACATCCACCCACTTTTCCATTTGGGCTGCCTCCCCAGGGAGTCAGAATTTCCCAGGTAATGGACACTCATGTGAGAAGTACAACAGCTCTATCGAATAGGCTAAAATAAAAAGGTGCTGACATGTGAAAGGCTCAGTTGCCTATGTACAGGAAGGCAACAGCCCACACCTGCATCAGAAACAGCTGCACCTTCATGGCAGGGCCAGAGGAGACCATCAGATCAGTCTATAGGAAAAGCTTCTCTCTGAGGTTGATGCTCACAGGACTGTGCTCAGAGCTGTGGGCAGCTGTTGCAAGCAGAGGGCCTGGTGCCAGGGTTTCTCCACAGACTCAGCCCCAGAAGGTATTTTGCCTTTGTAGTCCTTTTTGTCTTTTTCCTGATGCTGTAACACCCAGTGATATACCAAGGGTCCTGTAATAGCTCTGTTACCAAAAGCACAGTCCAAACACTGTCTAACAAACAAGGGTTGTACAACAGAATGAGTGCTATACATAGCTATGAGCAGCTATACTTAACTGGAAAATGCTTCTCTCCTTGCCTACATAGGGATTTGCTATTTAGCATCCCTATGAGGCTGTAGCATTCAAGAATATCATTCAGCTTAGCATATAAAAATGTTGGGGGCTTGGAGTAAATTGTGGTGTCAAAGGGGATTGTTGGCAAATGCTGCTTTGGCCCAGCTGTATTTGCCCAGCACTGTGAACAGACCTGGCCTGTTCTCTGCTGTCTCTTGGGCACAGGGGCAGAGGGGCTCCAGCATTAAGGCAGAACTGAGCAGGTTCTTCATCATGCCACAGGGCATCTTGCTGCAAAACAATCTTGTGAAATGTCAGAAAATGCCAATGGGGTGCAGGAGTGAATGGTACAGGCTATTTCAGTCCTACAATATATTAATCCAGAAAAAAGAATGCTTTTTTTGCCTTCATTAAGCATATGCACTCACAGGCTAGGCATTAGGATGTGGGAGTTGTCTCCTCTTATTCCTCTTTCTGTATATGGTAATAAAATGCAGGAAGGTATTATTGTCCCTGTGACCCACAAACTGTTTTCTGTAGATTGAAATACTGAAAACCCCCTGACATTCAGGTGGGCAGATAAGTTAAAAAAAAAACAAAAACAAAAACAAAAACAAAACACTTAGAAAAATGGGTGTAGTGTTTTGAAGCATGATTATGACTAATTACATATTTTAGGAAACCAGTGCACAAACAGCCTCACTCTAATCTCCCAGCAAGTTTACAGCCAGGCAGCTCTCCCAGTTTATAACCAGAGAGACCAGAATCAAGCTCAAGACAGTAATTTTTATACCACTTGGCATTCTAGTAATGACTACAAAAAGGAAACTTAACCCTTTTGTCTCTATACTTTCTACAGACATGTTTTCTGTGTAACCATTGCACTCCATTCACAGCTCTTCCTAAAAGCTTGGGCTCACTCCCACTCCTGTAGGTCTTTAAATACTCATTTGTGTCAGAAAAACAGCTCTGAATAATGCAGGGCTCCATTGCTTGCTTCTTATCTCACCTTCCCCAGTCTAATCCAGTTACAATGCTACTGACTTCGATATTCACAGCCTTGATTAATGCCACTGTAAATAAGATAAAATCAGATATAGCTCATGTTGTTCTATGAGAAGACATACAAAATAGTTGAGGACAACCAATTAAAATCTTACATTCAAGTACAGAACTATAAATTTTTTTATTCTAAGTAGTCAAAAAGGTTGGCTTTGGGTAAATGCCAATTACCAAATCGATAAAATGGATTAGTATCAATACACACATGAATGTCAACAAACAGATTCAAACTGTCAACAAACAGTCAACAAACAAGCTCAACATATATGATGCTATTTCATTTCTGACCAGGTCACTAATGGCCACAGATACAACTCCATGTTCATTTTGGAGATGTCTTCATAGACCATACAGGTATTCCTTACTCCTTAGTGCCATATAAAATGTGCCACATAAAACAGTGTTGCACTTCCACAGAGCAGTGAGAGCTTCTGCTGTCCAAGTGGCTCACTTCCTAATGCACACGTGCTCCTATAAAAACTCTGTGTTTTCCAAGAGCCTCCTGATGCAAGACAATCAGCTTTGGTGAGCAAGGGCGTAAAATGTTTAAGATTCAGAGGTTATAAAGTAGTTCAGCATTTCAGTCTCTCCTTGAAAGTAAAGCTGCAAACCACTCTTGGTTCCTGTTCATCCCTGTTGTATGTAAAACAAACCAATCAAAATGGAAAATGTTTATTTAAAAAGGCCATAATAGCTAGACCTTAAAAGTTAATAATATATATTTGTTACAAAGGTTCACAAAGTAAATCTGCCAGTGTTGTTGCAAACTGTGCTGGTTGCCAGACAGCTTTTTTTCCCCTTCTACTTCGGATTGTATCTGTAGTGTGCAGAGATACACTTTAGATTAGCATACACTGAGTGATGAATGGCATTATATTTCAGAAGAGTATATATTTTTTGAGATATGTCCATGTTCTGTTTGTATCAGAATATCGATGGTGTAATTTCTTCCCTGTGTTATTTTGAATATTTCTGCTGTGCACAGAGACTAGAAATTGCATATGCAGGCATAGATTTCTTTTTCCTAAGTTAAACATTTTCCATCAGTTCAACATTTGGTTTCAGGTTTCAAGTTCAAACTTTTTCTTATGTTATCCATATGTTTGCCCACTCTTCACAATAGAGACTTTCTATAAACAATATAAATTTCTTTCATAAATGCTCTAAATTTTTGTGTAATGTGATCACTGTTTTCACATGTCAAATGGAAGGTACATTATTTTCAGAAAGTAAAGGCTTAGCATGTTCTAAAACTTCAGCAACTGATCACGTCTTAAGTGGGAAATCTGAATATTGGTAAGTGCTTTACAAAAATTTAGTGTCTCTGTAATGGAGCTGTTCATAATTGACACAAAAAACCATACTTTCTTCAGGAATTTTGGAATCACTTTTTTTTACTACACAGTTCATGATATGCCTAACATATATCTAGTGTTTATTAACCTGAAAAAAATACATTTTTTATTAAGCACTTTGAGACCTACTTATAGAAAAATTGCTACAAAAGAACCTGGAATTAATAAAAATAAGCCACAAGTATCAAATAATCATTCAGATCTTACCATCCCAGCCGTGATCATAGGAATAACATATGTAACTAATTCATTGTTTTTTATATTTCCATTGTATTACCCATGCTGACTTTTCCTCCATGATAAAACAATCTCAGTCTTTCCAGTGTCTCTTTGGACTGCAAATGTTCTTCTCTTCTGCCTCTGCACCTTTCTTCCTTTTCCTCTTCTGCAGTCCTTACCGCCCCAGGACCAAGTAAGGTGTCACAGCTGTAGCCACTGCTAGGTCCACAGCTCCACAATATTGTCCTATCAGGATTTCAGCTCCCCAAATTGTTGTACTGCATTTTTACAGCTTTAAAGGCCTAGCTTTTTAACATGCCACTGCATGAAAAATTGGAGCAAGCCTTTAGAGAAGGAAATGTCAGTGTACAAAGATGTGATCGAAGGTGTGGAAAGTCTGGGCACATGAAGGCACCTCTCCTCCTCCTCTCTGCCTCTCTGAGGGAATTGCCAGATAAACACACATATAACAAATCCCTTATAGCTGCTCCCATAGCTGCTTCCCAGGAAAACACACCAAATGTATGGAATGATAGGCTGGGGAAGCTGGTGCTGAAGCTGAGGAGAGAAGTTTTGATATGGTCTTGGGCTTGATTCTTATTGACACTAAAAGGGACCTTTCATAAACCAAGTCTGAGCCTTGGAGAGAGTCAGCAGAATGCCAAGGTTTTGCATGCATGGCAGAGCTGAAAGGGAATAGAGATATTGGCAGAGGCAGCAAACATGAACATGATGAGGCACTGCAGTGTTTGCCTTTACAATGGCTTGTCAATGGTGAGTATTTGTACACAGACACTATCAGGCTACTTTCTAATAGCACTCAGAAATCAACCTTCAATTTTCCTGCTTTAAATTCTCTTTAAGTGTGGGAAAGAATAGCTGTGTCCTGCTTGTAAGTTTGTTAACCCAAACATTGCTAACCTCTAGATCTCCAAGGGCAGTTAAAACCCTGCAGGACTGACTGGAGCATGAGAATTTAAGGATCCCATATCTATGATAAAAATCTACTTCTTTACAAGATGCATATTAGTGCTTGATTTTATTGAAGACAGCAGGAGTAGAAGAGCACAAGACCTTCTCTTTTGTTGCTGTGCCAAGGGTCTTTCAGTGTCAGTGCTTTGTCCAAAAGCTCCCTGAATCTTCCTCTAGGTGATAATTCCAGGCCATGTTTTCTATGCTCAGTGGTGCTGCCTTCTCTTTCTAGCACTCTTTCTGCTTCATCTTCTTTCATTCCTTTCCATTTACTCATGAATCACCATTAAACAACAGCATATGCTGTAGAGGTGCCATTGCTTTGGACTGTGCTCTTGTGCTGGGGCAGAGAGTGCACTGGTTTCTACTGCCTTGTTCCACAATGTCTTCATAAGCTGTTCCTTTGTGTCATCTTAAAAGACAAGGGCTGCACCTGTCCACTTGCATTTTTCCCTGAGGTTCAGTGTAAATTAGCAGTCTTGAAACATACTCCTGGATTTTGACATCCCTGGATAAGCAAATGGAATGTCTGCTGCATTCCTATGCTACCTGTACTGCAAATAGTGTTTGTTCTGATAACAAGCTGCAAAGTGCAAGACTATGTTGTCATAGATGGAAGATCAAAAGGTAGAGGAAAAGCATTTTGGCCTTCTCAAGATGCTGCTCATACCCATAGGCTGGTTCTATTGGACTACTTTTTGCCTCTCTTCTAATTACTCTTCTGTGCTGTGTTGCAAAGCAACAAATGAGACATTGCTCCATTGCTGGTCACATTTTACTTGACTGGTTATTGCCATTTGGCCTCATAAAAAAGAAATATAAAAAAATCTAGAATCTACATTGGATATGTTCATTATATTTAATGAAAAATTTTACTGTGGATGTTCTAGAAACTTCAGTTTTGTAACATCAACTGCACATAAAGATCCTTCCCCTATGTAAGCAATAGTAATTTTTATTTACATAGTGTACCTTGCAGGAAGATATTTCCTTCTTTTCCATTTCTCTGTCTCTTTCATTAAAGATCACTGAAGACAAAAAGCTGAAATGTTTGAAAGGGACCTGTGTCAGTCTCCTTTTAATGAATGGTGCAGGCTCCTTTGTGGTAAGACAATTTCAATTATGCAGAAGTCAAGCTTCAGTAAATTCTCAGCTCTTCTGTGTGAGGTAATGGTGCAACTTTTCAGGCAGTGGCTTTCTGATCCCTGAGAATTGCATTTGGATAAGTAACTCAAAATAAAAGGTCTTCACAAGTGCTGATGGCTGGTTCTGCAGCAGTATATTCAGAAGCCATATATATTCTTTTCCCTGAAAATCTAGCAAATATCATGGCAGAAATGCTTATGCAAGTTCCAAACTGCAAACAAATGCTCTGAATAATTGCAGAACACAGATTCTACATTTGGAATTGATAGCTTGCACACAAGAAACATGATTCCAGATTTATGGCTATGCAGTGAGAGGAAGAGAAGTGTAACATGAACCTCCACACCCAGTCAAATCAGCTCTGGACTGGACTGCATGGTGGCAACAGAATACTTGAAATTCTTTGACCAAAGATGAAGAAATTTCAGGGGGGAAAGGAAAAATCTGCAATCAGGAATAAACAGATTTAATATAAATAAAGATTAATTTAATAATGTGAAGTTTTTAAGAGCAGCTGAATAAAAACCATTATTCTAAAATGCTCTCCTTCACTTTTTAATTATTATTGGTTTAATACCAAACAGAAATGAAAGACAGTGATTTACTATAACATACAGGGAGGTAAAGTAGACTGTGTTCAAATTTACTCCAAAATACAGAGTATCTATCTTGTCAAAGGCTCAGTGTTTGCAATAAAGATGCTTCAGAGCAAGAGGCTCAGCACAAATTTAGAAGTGCTGAAAACTTCCAAGCATTTTCAATGAGATTCTGAGCCTGGCAGCCCAAGTCTATGACAATCAGCAGCTGTGGCTATTTTTTGATTGCTTTTATGACAACACCTTGCCATTCATATGAGAACTGAAATTGAAACTTTCTGTTTTAAGGGCCCTTTCAACCTGAGTGATAAAATCCCATAAGAAAGAAAAAAACAAGCTGGTACAGAAAATCTGAGTTCTTAAGACTTGTAGGGTGTCGATTCAGGATTGTGGGATACTTTCACAATTAAAAATCAGTTGCAATGCAGAGAAGATAGAAAGTAGCCAAGACTGCAATAGCCAAGAAATTCCCAACTCCAAAATGCGCCCTGGCTATGTTTCATCCATTCTTGTGTCCAAGAGTTAAAGGCAACAGTGATTCTGCTTACAGAACAGCCAAAAATTGTCAGCAATAGCTGGAACATGTGAGAGGAGGGGCTGCCAGTCATCCATGGTGCCAGTAACCTCACAGAAAAATGTACCTAGGTCAGAGGCATCCTGCTGGGCTACACCTCTTGCACCAGTACAGCAAGACTGTTCCCAGAGGTGCCAGAGGCAAATCACCTGTGGCCAGTGAATGGAAGAAGACAGAGCAAATTATAGACAAACCAAAAGAAGTGGGAAAGAGCTGAAATGTGTTTTGTGTGTCATCATAACCAATAATGAATGGACAGCACAGACTTCATGTCTGTAAGAGACTAAGGTACTTAGAGATTCTGAGAGTAAGGCATTATATACAACCTCATAAAAGGTTGTATATAATGTGGCAAAAGTCAAAAACAGTACCCATATTGGTCCCCATATTTGGAAGCAGCTCACAAGAAATAAATGCAGCAACTATTCAGGCAAGGAACAGTTCTCTCCCCTTGTTTTCCACTTGCAGGGAAACCTGAAGTCGTCTGGTACATATAGAGCATCCTAATCCTTCTCTGCAAAACCAATACATCATCTTAGCTATGCAGTGTATCTAATCACCCTGAGACAGTAAATGTAGCCACCCTCCAAATTACGTCTCTTTTTATCTCTTCCTCTCCCACACTTGCAGCCACATGGGTCCCACCATGTCTTCATAGCAACTTTGGGGCTCCATAACCCAGTCCAATTCACAGCACAGTAAAGACTTGCCCAGGTGGTTATGTTGGAAGGAAAGAGGGAACTGATGAACTAACTCAAATCACAGGCAGTTAGCCTAGATTCAAGTCAGGGGAAGTGACAGAATCATTTGAACGAGAGCATAATTTGCCATTTTTGACAGTATGAGCTTAAGTTCAGTTCTCCTGAAAGCATCAGATAACCCACATAAAGTAACTGAGTAACACTCAACTCTAAAACTCAACCACTCCTCCACTTTGAGCCAAGGACTTACCTTGGGTTTCTAATCCATATCAAAAGCATTCAACTCTGAAGCTAAACTGGGATTAACCTGACTGCAAGCCCAGCTTTCAGCAGTAAGTGGCCTCCTCATCAGGTTGCAAAAGCAGGCTTACATTTTCTTATGTAGTGTTTGATTCCTGCACGCTTTTATTGTTGATTACACAGTGGCCAATAGGCTTCCTCTTTCCCAGGTGGCTCTAAGTCTCATCTGGAAACCTCAGTCAATTGTCTTCTAAGTGGAAGACAATGACCTAGACAGCAAGGTCTCTTAATTCCCATGGAATTCCATGGTGTCCCCATATCACCCCTTGAGTGTTTGGAGTTATCTGGTCTGCAGCTTAGAGGCAGCCATCCATCCAAGGCCTTCAGTTCTCCCTATGCTTGCCTTTGTCCAAAACTGGCACTGCATTGATTCACTCCATCAGATCCCAGCCCTAATGTTTCTACACAGATTACTCAAATTTTTTACAAAGAATTCACAGGGTTTTGAGCCTTGAGAAAAAAATTACTACTTTTTAATAGATAGGTTGAAACCGTGTCTTTGTGTTCTGCTGGAATTCCCCTGCTTGTTGAAACAACAGCCACTAAAGATAAGCTGAAGAGATCTGCTGTTAACTGAGACCTTTCCCTTCATCAGCACAGGCTACATGGGCTGCTTTTGACATCACTTCCTATGGACAGTCTATGCAACTGCAAAACCTTCAAGGCACTTTGTGGCTCAAATTGAACAAATCCAAAAACCCAGCTCAAGTGCTGTGGTGAGAGCTGCAGCTAACATAAGGGCTTAAGCAGAAAGGAATTTTGTAGCAGAGGGTAACTCCTCCCTCTCTGCAAGGGAGAGCTGTTCCGGACATAACAAACCATGGAACGAACTTCCTCGGGAACTTTACAACTGACCACAGCAAACCACACTTTTTTTTTTTTTTCTTTTTGACCTTGCTCTAGCTAAGGTAAACACGTTATCACCATTAGAAACAGGAAAAGAAAAACCACTGTAAAAGCCTAACTACCTTATTAAGCCAAATCACCACACTGTAACATAACACCTCCCCTGAAGGAGAATGGGCCCCCATGACCGATTTCCACCACCAAACGCCCAAGTGTAAGTACTGTGATATTGCAGAGATGAAGGAGAAGCAAGAAAAAGCTTCATGTAATACCTCTGCATTGCAATATACCTGCAGTGTCAGATTTGAAGGGATGTGGATCTCCATACATGTGAGATTCTCACACACCACAAGTATCTGGAAGTTTTAAGAAAGCACACTTATCACATAGCGATCACAAGGCAGGCTAATAACACTTTGCCTTTAAAAAGATGCTTTGAAATGGTCATTTTCTGTGCACAAGTGGAATCACCAGTGCTCTTCCCTAGTCACTCTGGAGGAAATATATATCCTTTCTGTGGATTTCTAGTACTGACAGTGCAGAATTTTACACCTAATACAAAAAACCTTATGTTTCACCAAGTTCTACCTAATTCACTAAAATAAAACTAGTCTGCTTTGTTTGCTCATGATGAGGCAATCTCTCCTTTGAAAACAAAGAGAGGTTTTTGTTTTTAAAAAAAATTGCCATATTAATAGAGGAATGACATCATGAGAAGACTGGGAATTAGCCTATGAACTCCTACTCTTTGGGAAGGTTTGTGTTAGACTGGGCTAAAGCAAGTAAAAAAGAAATGCCCTTCTTAATTTGTTAGTGGAAAATTAGGAGCTTCTACCTTTTAGGTTTTCCTTTTCTTGTCTTTTTGGGTTTTGAGGTTTTGTTTTTTTAATCTGCTGCAGCTGCATACAAGAGTTCCTTGCTTTCTATTGACAAGTGCTGACTTTTGCTAATGGATTTGTATTGCCATACTCTGTCAACACATCAGTATTACTCAGTGTTTCAAGAAATGGACTGACTGAGAATTGGAGCCACATTCAGGGACATTTTAATTCAAGCCTCCAACTGCTTTTAAGAAACCATATCTAAAAGCTCCCTTCCAAGACACTGGAATGTGAAGCATGTGGGAAATGTTATCTTATTGGCCCCATGTCTGCCAGTGATTGTGAAATAGCTTCACTATTCTGGGAAAAAACAACCATGGTTCCAGGCAAAGAGAGATTCATGTAAGCTTGTTAAAAGCTTTAGGAAATACAAATAATACAGAATCTGGGAAAAAACTATAATGCTCCGTCATGTGAAGAAAGGATTGGTGTGAAAAGATTGCCATTTTTAATCACTTCAAATAAAAACATGTAGAAATTGAAAAAAACCATGTAGATCTAACACAGTTTGTTGGACCTAATTCATCTTTAGTTCATTTGTTCTCAGTATGGTCTGTCTTCCCTGGAGATAACAGACCATTTCCACTGTAGTGTGTCACATAGCCAGGTGCAAGAGCAGAATCAGGTGCTGAACCATGGTGGCCAGATTTGTCTTGCTGCAGCCCCTGGAGGCAAAGCAGGGTGGTATCTACCCATGGGAGGTGTGTGCAGCCTTGATTCTGAATGCTCAGCACACATGGAAGCTCTCATCCAGTCTGTGGGCCTTTCCAAGGAAATGAGTGAAGTCTTGCACACACCTAAAACTAGAAATTAAATTCTGTTTACTTCTCAGCTCTTTATTTCAGTCACTTCTAGGTAGTCCCAGAGAAGGGCATAGCAGGTACATCCACCTCGTCACAACAGTGCTTGCGAAGGGACCCTAGGTGTGGGGTGAGGGTTGAGGATTGAGGATTACCATGCTTCTCTCTGGGAACTCATAGAATCTTTCATCAAAGAAGAGGTAGATTTCCCTGGCAGACGCTCAAGCAAATACTTCTGTACAAGTATTTCCTTTTCAGACCCAGTGTAAAGCAAAAAACAGTGAGATTTTTTTTCTCAGATAACACAGGTCTTAAATGAAATGAGCTTGTCTCTGGGCATAATTTTAAGGTTCTCTTAATATTTACACAACCAGTAAAAATGATGTTATGCTGTGGAGTTATTTCCATTTCAGTAGTCTGAACTTTCCAGTGGTGTTAGGACATCATTTGGGAAGTTTCCAAAGTTTGCCTTGACAATCGTGCTAAGCTCCCTATCAGCCACACAATGTCAATATACAATACATTACATACATGCTGGTTGCTGGCCAGCTGACATTTTAAATGAGCAGTTCAGGGAAAAGTAATTTTTGGTGAGGGCTGACCACAGCTGGCTTGACATTAGACTAAATTTTCAGGACTTAGCATTGCCAAGCCCCCAGAGACTTAAAGACTCACTTAACATTATTTTAAACTTTGACTGACTCAACAGCTTCAGTAAACAAAGAGGGTGTGAGGGAACCTAGCACATCAAATCCCTGCATATGTAACTGCGTATTTCATTTGCTTATTGAATACATATATTTTTTACTATATATGGTTTTTGCACAATGATTTGCGTGTCATTCTTGTCACAAAGATAGTGTGGTAGTTCAATTGCTTCCTTGAACATATGTGACCACCACATAATGTAAATAGTACCAAATGTCGCCTCTTAGCCTTTGGAAGACCATAAGGAATATAAACCTACAGGGAATAAAGTAGTGGTACAATGTAACTAAGTTTGTAGTACACTAAAAACAGTCTGAAGCTGTCAGAAAGTAGTAATTGAAAAATCAAAAGGTAGGCTGTTTAAATCACTTTTTTTTTTGCATATGTATATTTCACTGCCAAATACATCAAAGTATATACCATTAAAATTTTCAGTAATTAACAATATGTCCCTGCAGAAAATAGTAATTAAATACAGGTATAGTTCACTATTTTCTAGTAGGTATTCTGGAAATAATTGCAGCTTCATCTTAATTTAATTTAATTTTTTTTTATGGAAAAGTGCTATTTAAAACAATTTGACTGGAATATATCAAAGTACAGTGTTGATAAAGACAACATTGTTATAACTTTAAAATAGTATTCCTTCATTATACAAAACCTTCTGTAAGTCATAAAATACTGGAAGAAAGTCATAACTCTATTTCTTATAGAAATAAACTGTTCATAAACAGTTCAGTATAGCTCTGGGTGCATCATGTTCTAATTGCCTCTGGTGAGCAATAATATTTAAAAGACTTCCAAATAAAAACACTTTATTCTCCTACGCAGTTTACATCAAGTGTTAACTGATCCTTTTAAACTATTAAAAGGAAATTTTTGAAAAACTGTTGTCCTTATCTACAGACTGGGGAACAGGCATATCTTCCAGTTAATCAACAACCAAGCTGTGACAAGAACTCAGAAATTCTAAGCTCAGAACTTGGCAGATGCCTTCTGTCCAAAAGGACAGGACAGAAAAACAACCTGAAGAACATATCTGAAAATATGTTTCAAATATATTCAGCAAAAGATAAACATGACTAAGAAAGCAATTACAACTAAAGCATGTCAATAGTTTATACTTATAATTAAAGTGAGGCTTATGATCTGCTGTCCCAACACTGCATCATAGGAACTCACAAAAATCAGTATATTGTCATTTAGTTAATGATGCAGAGTCTTAATTAAAACATTCCCTATCTTTGATGGTTGACACCTGAGATTTTAATATTCCTATTCAAAAATCTTATAGTATAAAATGAGTAAAGTAGAAGTGATTGATTCAGGAAGTTACTAGTGCAAGGGAACTGTCAAGATTTTAAAAATATGCCGTAATTTGCATTCATTAGAATAGCCATGAAAATTTCACAGAATAATAAAAGTTGAATCAATTCTCATGTGGGTGGCCAGTCATGTCAACAGGAGCTAGGCGAAGAAGAGCTCCTTTGGTCCATTCTTCCTCCAGTAGGATAGCTCACTCCAGGAGGAAGCTGGGTGAACACTGATGAAGATTCTGCTTCCTCACAAAGATGCAGTGCAGTCTCAGGAATGGCAATAGAGTAGCTAGAATAATTGGAATTTTAGAACCTCTTTCAGAGTAGGTCATGTCCTTGTGCAGAGCTGGTATGGTGCACACTGCAATCCCTCATTGCAAAAATCTTTGATTCTTCAGTAGCTTCCTTGAGAAAGCCATATTGGGAAAACAACAAACAGGCTTTTCAGTTTTTGCAAGTGTGATTTAGCAGTGAAAAACAAGGAGGAGAACCAAGATACAGCATCAAAGTACAATATTCTCTGCTCAGTCTATTTTTAAAATTAGGCACAAAGAGGGTTTAATGTTTAATAGTACTTTTAATATCTGAAGATTTTGATGTTAGTATTTTGATTAAGCAGAGGGATACAACAATGTGCTGAAATCAGAAAACAAGCACAGTATAGTAATTGCAACACACAACTGGATCACAATATAAGTGTCATCACCATTTCCAGTCTCCCAGTGGGCTCTTCCATGATGTTTGGCATCCTCAGTCACAGGGAAGGAATGCACAGGTTGGAGCCAGTTCAAGCATGTTGCTCTCTTTGAAGATAATTTTATTGATCATTCAGTTTTCATACTCTGTGCTAAGCCATGTAAACCCTTTCCCCATGCTGATCTTGCTAACTCAAGAAGACATTTACACTTTTTTGATTAACTCAGGGAAAACTCTGTGTATCAGCTGATCCACTCAACTCTTCCAGGAAGTTATCAAAACAAAGGCCACCCTACTTCATGTTGAGATGAACTCACTGATGTGCAATAGCTGTGGTCACTCCCTGCATTCTTCCCTGAGCTTCATGAGCCCATCACCTGCCTTCTGAGCCCTCTTCCATTGTAGGGTTGGTCCATCACTCCCAAGCATATGATGCCAAAGAGCTCATCAGAGATAATCAGCAATTGCTCCACAGACTACAGCTAACAAATGCTTGAAAAGAGTAGAATTTCTATAATGCCATTAAGCCAATTCCAGGAAAAAAAGTTGGGCTTCACTTAAAACTGATTTTGTATGTTATTCTGGGGCATGGAGAGCAGAGAGACAGAAATGTAAAAAGCAAACACCCTTCTCCCCTACCAAGAGAATATCATTATTTTTCTAAAATAGAGGAGAAAAATCATTGCATGGAATACTTTTCCTTTTTTCCCTAATTTTTCTTAGTGGACTGGTTTTTCAAGGGCCAAAATGGGGCGCTTGGGCTCACTGTGCTGCTCACTCAACTTTCAGAAAGCATGATTTATGCATCATAGAGTCTCCTTATATATCACACAAAGAGTAGAATCTTACTTTGGTAGGAATTATACAGTAGTTTGACCCAAGGAAATTCTTTAGAAAGAGGATGGTACTAAATCCATGCTCTCACATTTGCTAAGGTTGAGATTGACAAAATACTTGGGTTTATAGGTCTAGAGCCAGAAGAAAACATGCAAGTAAAGAATTTTGATTTGGACCAAAATTAATTAAATACCTCTTTTTTCTTGCCAAATAAAGCAAGAAACAGAAGGTGGATTTGAAGGTTTTCCTTGTAATCTAAAATAAAATCCCCTTATTGCTTTTGAAAGGGATTTAAAGAAAAAAAGGAATAGAAGGTTTAAGTGTACAAAGCTGTTGGACAATAGCTGTAACCTTGTTCAGTAATTCTGTGATTTTTATACTGTCTGTCCAAGATTAAGAGATCCAGGTGCATCTTATTCTCTGTCTGTGGCAGTTTGGACTCACATCCCCTATCTCCAAATAAAAGGATTTTAGCCACCAAACCATAGGATATATGTTAGATTGCTCCCCTTCTATTGCAGTTTTTAGCTTTGGTCATGCTCAGCCTTTTCAGCCAGAAGCAGGTGAGAACAGCACCTCAGGCTGCTGGCAGGAGCCTTAAGGTGATGTGGCCATGGATGCTGTGAGGAAATCCTGCCCCAGGCTGTGTCTGTTCCCAGCTCTGCTCCAGCTGAAGGACTGTGCAAGGTGTGAGGGACCAGAATTTGAGTTCCCGGGCAGCTGCACCTCTAATCAAGTGCACAAAGCAGATCTATAACCACAGGAGAGTAAAGGTCTGTGCACACAGGTTTATACAACTAAATTGCTGTGGTTCTAAAAGTTCAAAAAGGATTTTAGTCCAGCTCTCCCAGATAAAGAATGAGTTGGTCCAAAGGGACGTTCAGCCATTTTGTTGGTTTAGATCCATTTTTAATAACAAAAAGTAACGATCCTAGTCACCTTCAATTTGTAACTTTTTTCACAAAACCATGTTTTTCAGAAAATTCTTGGGAAAGAGAGTAATTTCCTCCAGCTCTATGCCTGGCATTGTGCTGATATGCAAAATCACATT
Source organism: Toxostoma redivivum (assembly GCA_013397375.1). Classification (NCBI taxonomy): domain Eukaryota; kingdom Metazoa; phylum Chordata; class Aves; order Passeriformes; family Mimidae; genus Toxostoma; species Toxostoma redivivum. The sequence goes on from VXBI01001488.1 coordinate 233,455, forward strand.
ATACAATGCAATAGAGCAGAATATCTGATGGAGAAAAGAGCCATAATGACAGCTGCTTTATAAGCTTCTCCTGATAAATATGAATGGCTAATATATGACTGCATATATATGTATATCCTGGTTAGTAATTTGCATGTCCTAGCTATCTGTCTTCTATCTGGGGGAATATTGACCTGGTGGTCTTCCACAAAACCTGAATATTGCCATTCTTCTGCATTGTTATCAAGTTAATTAGGGAATAGGGCAATTCTCCCACTGCAATTCTTCCATCTGTTTCTGCCTTACCAGTTTCACATATTATGAAAATGCGCCAGACAGCAGCTCCATCCAATATGTTTCATGTTCACAGTATATGCATGAAAGACGGTTTAGTATCAGCAATTAAGCCTTTACTGGCCTTCATTTTAGCTCAATATTTCTTCTGTGGAGGGGAAAAGCTCCAGCTCCTGAACGATTTGTCACAGTGACTCTGCAGCATGCATACAGTGTAAGGAAAATTGCGTTTCAGCCTCACACTGGGGCGTGCCAGTAAATAGCTAAATGATAAAATCCTGATGCATATAAAGCAGTCTTGTTTTCATGATTATGTTCCTGGAGGTTCCAAAAACAACTCTAGATTGCATTATGCTGTATCTTGTCCAAATATTTAGTCAAAGGCAGCCCCTGCCTCAAGGAACTTATACTCAACATAGACAAAATAATGAATAAAAAGCCCTGCTCTTAGCTGCTCACCACTGCCTCTCCATGCAATCCATCAGCCAATCCATCAGCCATCCCATTTGCCAGTCCCATTGCCATCTAAGATTTTCTCACCTGCTTCACTTAAAAACCGTCAAACTATTTAAAGATATTTGAATATATGTTCCTGTATAGGAATTGGAATTAGTGTAATTTGGCCAGGCACCCTTCCACCAGGACAGGCAGCAGCCTCCAATTGAAGAACAGCAGAAAAGGAGCGCCAAAGGCAGTATAGGGAGAGGTAGGAACAGAGGAGGATGCTTGCCCAGAGCTAAATCCCCACTCCTGCATTTAAAAGCACTTAATCCATTTTCCTGTCAGAAATCCTGGACAGAAGTAATGGCTGTAAATCTCTTCTGTCATCTGACTTTTTGTATTGGATGCTTTGTAAAGAGGTGTATGATGCAGAATTTTTTCTTTCTCCTCAGGTACATAAAAATCAAAGTGTAATATTTTATTTTTGAGTGGTTGGATACAATCAGAATATATTTGTGGTCTGAATTACTTCAAAGGTTTGTCTGAGTTTGGAGTTTATTTTTGAACTGACATGAATAAGCACATGCATAGTGATCTTTTCCTAATGAGTTAGAACTTCAGGACTTCCATGGTCTATACTTGGCTTGCTTGACGCCTTTCTGAACAAAACTGTTGGATTTATCTTGGAAGCCCTGGGATTCAGAAGGCATTACAGAAGATGGACTCAAGCCAAGGACCCTGCTCACAATGTGGGAATGAATGAGATTTGGTACTACAGCTCCCTCAAGACGATACACAGTCATGATCTGCAGTTCAGTGTTGAAATGAATAAACACAAACCATTGTCATGCTTTGAATAGGCAAAAAAAAAACCATTTCAATAAACTCCAGATTTTTTTAATAATATTTTTTCCTAAGAATTTTATAATTTCTACTCCTAGCAAGGTTCGGAAATCTCTCGGTTTTGTCCCGTTGTGAAACGAAAGTTATAGAGATGACAGAATATCTAGTACTTCTATGGCAGCTCTAAAAGTAACATGTATAGCATTTTTTGTACTATATTGAAACAGCCTCATTGGTATTATTGCAGATATGCCAGGACCCTTACAAGACTAAACCCCCAGCTTTCCCAGTAAGCCACGTGATGACTATGTATGTATACAAAAAGTCCTATGGGGGATATTTTATTCAAAATTATCGGAGAGAGGTTTTCTCATTTCTATTTCTGGATCTTGAGTCCCATGTACTGTAATCCCAATTGTAAATGCAATCCAGCCAGTTATAACAAAACGTCTTTGTAGAGAACACACAGCCTTTGTTTCAGTGCCTGATGTTAGAGGAGTATAAAGGCTACATTCAAGGCACTCCAGTGTGCAGCTGGAAAAATGGCTGGAAAATTACTTCCTGGCCCATAGCCAGCACTAAATTTGCTCAGGACATAATGCAATACAGGACATACAAGGCTCTAATCCATACCTGGTCTGAACCTGAAATGGGGAAAAACCACTACTTCTGTATCTGTAATTTGCTACCAGTCTCATGTATTGACAGCATAGCATCAGATGACCACATTGCCAGTCAGGATCCTGGGAGCAGTCATGTGTCCATCCCAGGGCAATGTCTCCCCCTCCCTGGTCACCATCACCAGGCCTGGTCTTGATGATCAGTCCATCCATGGACTAACCATCTGTCCCAGCTTTGGCCCATCCCTTTCCCCAGGGAGGGCCCAACGTCCAGGACTGGGGCTGCCCCAGTATCCCCCAGCATCCCAGCTCCTGGCTGGGGGTTCAGATGTGCTCTGGCTGACAGATCTTGCCCTGACATAGGGAGCCCCTGGTGCTCCCAGACCCCAGGAAGTCCCCAGTCCCTGTGGTGCCCTGGTGTCATCGTGTACAACCCTTTTGTGAGGCTCTTCAAAATTAAAAAAGGTAATTGATAAAATATGCCATTTTCACCTGTTTCTCAGAGTACCTATGAAATCACTACTGAGAACTGAACCCATTTCAACTCATTGTAGCCTGAAGAAATGGAAAAAAATATCAGTTCCAAAACAAAACATATTGACAGCTTGGTTATATTTCCAAAGAGAAACAGGCAAAACAGAACAACAGAGAGGAGGTCTCATCCTAATATATCCTCAGAGTTAGAAGCATCACCTGTTTTGTGGGAACTTATGTTTTAATCAGATAGTGAAGATTACTATAACCCCTCTACAAACAGTACTCCTTACTTCACGTACTCCTTACTTTCACGTACTCCTTACTTATTCACAGTGGTCAGCTGGTCTGTTGGCTCTTGTTTCCTCTGCTCTCATTCCAAGGTTAACCTTTAGGCAAGAGGGCGGATGAGGTCAGTATCTCTCCAGCTTTGGGGAATTCTCCTCTGATTTTATTAAGCCCTCTCCTGGGCCCAGCAGGTCTTTATGCATCCAGAACCAAACTTCTGCTGAAAAAAAGGGACCAGCGTGTACCAGGGATGTACACCATGGGTTGGCCAAGCACAACCTCGTTCAGCAAGGGCAGACAAAGTGGCCTGGGGAAAATAATACAGTGATTTTACACAAAAGGGAAATTCTGCAAAGCAGAAAAGGCCACATCCACCTCCTGCCTCCTGACAGCCCTCCAGCAGCAGGCAGAAGAGCAGAAGACTGATCTACTCTCCACCCCCTTTGTTGAGTGTGCAATTAGCAGCTGGGGCACCAGCACAAAGGAGCCAATGGCCCCAGAGAGGGCAGTGGTTTGTACCTAACCCTGGATGGGACTGTGAGGAAAGTCAGTGACTTCTGAGCCTCTCCCTGCAGGCACTGAGTTGAAGACACAGTCATATCCTAAGCTCACCCCCAGCATAAGCATGGGAAGGATGTTTCCACTTCCTGAACCACATTCTCCCTGCCTTCACACTGGACCCAAGGCTGCAGGTTTCCAACATCATGAAGGATTTCACCCTGACATTAAATGTTAGAAAGACGGAAAGATCACAGAATAAATGCCATAAATAAATCAAAACCCACTACAAAGTATGAGATAAAATTGGAAATAGATATCAATAGTAGGTCAAAGGACAGGAAAGAGGATGCCTCTTCTCTTCTGTACTGAGTGAATCACATGAGAGAAAATTACCACCTAAAATAGTTTACATAATAGAGTGACAACCAGAACTATTGAATATCCAGGTCACTAAGGAAGATATTTGCTTTAGAATAATATAAAATTTAACTGCATTCATGACAGAATCAACAAGATTTCCAAAGGGATGTTGTAGCACCTACATTTACACAAGCACAGAAAACATCTGAAAATGTTACATGGCCATTGTGTGTGTGAGAAGAGGGAATGGACAACAGAAAGTTGTGCACTGATGGTGATCAGGCACAGCATTGCCAAGGAGGAGATTGTCCCACTTGGCTCTGCACTGGTACAGCCTCACCTTGAGTCCTGTCTGCTGTTTTTTGGCACCACAATTTAAAAAAAAAACAAATAAGGCTGTTAGAGAGTGTCCAAAGGAGGGTCACAAGAATGGTGAAGTGTCTGGAGAGGAAGTCTTAGGAAGTCTTATGAGGAGTGGCTGAGGTCACTTGGTCTGTTCAGCCTGGAGGAGACTGAGGGGAGACCTCATTGTGGTCTTCAACATCATTATGAGGGGAAGAGGAGGGGCAGGCACTGATTTCTTCTCTGTGGTGACCCATGACAGGAATCAAGGAAACAGCATGAAGCTGGTTCAGGGGAGGTGTAGGTGAAAGATCAGGAAGAAGTTCTTTACCCAGAGGGTGGTTGAACAGGTTCCCAGAGAAGAGATCACAGCACCAAACCTGAAAGAGTTCAAGAAGCATTTGGACAACACATGGTATGATTCTTGGGGTGTCCTGCACAGAACCAGGAATTGGACTTGATGATCCTGATGGATGCTTTCCAACTCAGCAAATTCTGTGGTTCTTTGCTTCTATGATGTGGAGTATATTAACTGTAATTTAATTCAGTTGGTTCTCTGTGAGATTTCAAGCTCCAATGTGACTGTAGTGCTGAGTGCCTTCATTACCGTTGTTCTACTGCCATACTTAGCTGAAATTTAATGGGATGCTGACACATTACCCTGAGAAACCCTCATTAAAATGAAACTAGGTGTGAAAATGTAAAAAGTAAAGTTTTCTGGGGGTAAGATTTGTCCACCTTCTTTTCAGGGAGCTGGAGCTCAGAGCACTGGAATTTCTTCCCAAGGCAAAACAAAGGAATTAGATGTTATATTGCAACCCTTTAAAAGTGATTTCAAACCTAAGGACTACTTTTTTTGCAGGACACAAGGTATTGCTTCTTTCAAAGTAGAATTAGCCAAGGAAAAAGAAAAATGGTTGTGTAAAGAGGAGAGATTCAAGAATATTCAAAAGAGGATCCAAAGAACAGGTACTACCCCAATTCACAGACAGTTCAGAGAGTAAAGACAAAAAGATTCTGAAATAGAAAAAAAAAATTAAAAATCGAGGGAAGTAAGCAGAGGCATGTGTGTTTATTATTTTGTCTAGCTCCGTATCCTTCCTGTGCTAACTGAACTGGAGGGTAATTGTATTTAGAAACACATATACATCTTAGGCATCTGTTAACTTTCATCTGTCCTGTATCACTGATGAGTAACATATAAATCCAGGATGTTGTGGGCTAGATTTAAGGAATTCAGTGTGTTTAAATCACTGTGGTGTCTGGAAGCTTTGGACAGCCTAGGGGCCATTTAGCCCCATTTCTGTGAAGAGATAACAGATATCCACATGTTATCTAAGAAGTGTCTCAGAGGTGCCAAGGCTGGGACAAAGACCAGTGGACCAAGAGAAGATGGAACTCACACGTCTATGCTTGAGGTCCCAGTACAGCAACCTGGTTAATGTTCAGCTAGAGTTAGCCACACCAGAGCTGAAACAATAAGCAAGAATATTAAGAGATATATACAGTCATAGTAGTAACTGAGCTTGCAAATTGCATTCATCTTAAGCTCTTGGTCTCAAGGCAGAAGGTTTTCATTTAAATTATATATTGAAACACCACTGCCCTACCCCTCTCCTGTCCCCCAGCCACCACCACCACCCCAGTGAATTAATAAAAGTCTCATACTGAAGTGCAAAGAGTGAAGAGTTGAAAAAGTAGACACATTTTGAGGGCTTTTCTCTCCCTCAGTTACCTCCTTTCTGCTTCATCAAAATTAGCCCTGAGTTTGGGAAATTTTATGCAAAAGTCCCTCTGAGCTTGCTTGTTTCTGCTTCCCACGAAGTTTTTCCTGCTGGTTTGTGACCCCATGTCTCCATCAATTACTCTTCTCAGTGATCTGAACTGATTTAAAATCTTGTAATATGGGTATTGATGCCAAGGAGGATTCATCCATAGAGGAAGGGAATGTAGAGCTTTATATGAGTGCCGCTCAATCACATTAGGTGTTTTTTTGGTTTTGGTTGTTTGGCTTTGCTTTTGTTTTTGCTTTTTTAACTAGAAACTTCTAATATTTGTCTTAACCTCTGGGCTGTAAAGGGAATAAAGAGGAGGATTGGAGGGGACAATGCTTATCTGAGGCACTCATGTACTGGAGCACATGATCATCAGTTGATCACTGCTCTGCCACTCGTGTTAGAGCTGGCAGTGTTTGCATTACATTACAGTGTTTACATTAGTCCAGCATTCCCTGACCATCTCCAGGTGTGAGAGAGCACACTGCCATTTTAGAGGTATGAAAGAAACCACAAGCTGGAAGTATTTCAAGGAGGCACTTCTTACCCATCCATCATCAACCATCTCCTGTAGATTGTCAGTTACTCTTAATTTACTTCATGCTTTTAAAAAGCCCAGTCTTTACCACAGCAGCAAAATAACAAGGTCATGACTACACCTTTCTATTATTAAACTCAAACTTGGTTACACAGACATATTGCAGTCTAATTAAAGCTGTGGGTACCCCACTCCAGCAGCGATCAGGGGACACACTGAGCTCAGGAGCCCAGGACATGACTGGGTGACTCAGCCTAGGCCAAACAGTCAGCTACTGGTTAGTGCAGTTTGCATTTGTTTGATCTTTGATAAAGTGTTTCAGATCATTTTAAAATCACACAATGACAAGGCCATTCGAAGCAAAATCAAGTACTTTTTGTAATATGAGGCAGTGCAAATCTTGAAAGTAGATTAATTACTTTTGCTTTAGGAGAAGGAGAATGTAACTACAGTCAAACTAGTTATGGCTGGGAGAGGTCAAAGGTATGAAAAAGATAAAGCACTCTCCTTTAATTATATTTTCCTGAGAAGTCAATGGTGCATTTTTATATCACTGTTCTAATATAACAGCAAGGGAGGGACACAATACAGAGTATCAGTGACTTTAAAAGGATGTGACACCATTAAATGAATTACAGTTTTAGTGGTGATGATATTTTTTATTTTGGATTTGTAAAATGACAAAACATACTTCCATTTTTAATACAATAGTACAGTTTTGCACACAAACCATCACATGAAATATTGCAAGAACCTCATTCCAGAAGGGCCTTCAACAGATGAGCAGGTGGGACAGTTTTCAAAGGGTAGTATTAATAGCTTTGTACAATCTGTGGGAGATAATAATGGATATTTATCATTTTACCTGTTGCAAATTATCTAACTGCAACACCTTGAGACCACAGTTCAGATCACAGCACTGAGCTGAATTTGGAGTAAGAAACAACTATCACACCAGAAACATGCAGTTCTAATAGCAAATAGCCTCGAAGAAGAAGGGGCACCATTCAATAACATGTGGTAATGAATTCCAACTGTACTTCTCTCATAACAAGCAACATTCCCTCATTTTGCTAAGCTGAAAAGAATCTCTGCTATATGTTGTTTCTTATATCAAATGTTCTTGCAAGTTTGTTTTTACAATTCTTGTTTAATTGTAGCTTTTCAGTAATAATCAAAAATATCAGTCATATTATTCCAGTCATATTTTTCTTCTCTGTTTCATACTATTAAGAAAACCCCAGTAGAAGAAAAGGAAGTGCAATACTTTGGGGGAGAAATGAAGAAGGGAATTGCTTTGAAAATGGCAAATATTTTAAATATTATGATTTAAAAACAAGACAGAAAAAGCTCTTTAAAAGATTACTTTTACATAGGAGTTATGTAAAAATAGATACATAGAGCAGAATAATCCATATTTTAGAGCTTTGTCAATAACAAAATAAAAGAAAACTACAATTACTTCTATTTGTAAATAATAAATAACTGAAGCCAGTCTTTTTTACACTCTAGGCTATTTTAATTTGGAATTATCTTTGAAATATATAAAAAGGCAGAACCAGAAAGACTATTCTACCATGTCCTCATTGTAGTGTAAAAGGCTTACTTTAGGGCTATAAGAGAATAACCCATTTTTATGGGAAAAAAATGGATATACTTTTGGTAAAATTGATCTTCTTTTTAGTAGTAACCAAACCTAACACTTACAAGTCTCTGTGTGTGTATGTGGAGGGAATATTTCATATCAGATATATTACATCAGTTAAAACTGTTAAATCAATTAAAAAATAAAGCATTTTTCTATTTTTTTTATTGCAGCATATAAAGTGTTAAGTGCATACTGGAAACACATCTTGTTTGCCTGTTTGCTTCAGCAGATGTGGTGGAGATAAGGAAAAGAGCGCAGGGGGATTAAAGACATCTACGCTACCTCCCAAGGCCTTTCCTACTGCTCTCATTAACTGCTCTGTTAAACTGGCTAAAAATGCTTTAGGAGCTTAATGGGAATGGCTTTTCATAATTATTCTTCTTCTCTAAACTTCCTCTTACTTGAAGTCGAAATAATTTGGAGTGAGAGGAGATCAGAGGCAAGTCATAGGTTAGGGATTATGAGATTACCAGGGCATCCGCAGGAGGGTATAATCCTCAACAGGAGCCAGCAGGGGAGATTTCTCTGTTGTTGCTCTGTGTGACCACACTGAAGCCCTTTGGGGTCTCTCTCCTGATTGAGCTCAGGCATTTCTGTAGATTCTATGAGACAACTGATTTTTGTTGTAGGGCCCCAGCACAATGCGTCCACCTGACTAAAGAAAACAATAACAGCAATAAACAAACTACGTGGGAAACAGAACACAAAAGCAGGAAGTCCTGGGTTTTATCTGTGTGTGTGTTGTGTGTGTGTGCAATGACTGTGCCTGTAGTGTCAGATGAATTTACGTGCTTCTGGACATGACAAAGTCTCCTTATGTTATCTATTCCTATTCTATGCAGAAATTAGATACTATTGATACTATTGGCTGAGCTTTACTTTGCATATAGCTCCCAGACTGATTAGACTCATAAAATTTACCAACCACAGACTATCAACAATAAAACAGATTTGGTGAGTCGTAATTTAAAATATGGTTTTAAACTCAAATACAGGACACAACAACCAGATGATGTGTAAAGAATGCGCTTGTATGACAGGCTCTGTCCATTGCCTCTGACTAGCTGGTTTTTCTGCAGCTCAGCAATACAAATTTGCCCTAAATGGGCCATGAGAATACCCCTTACTTACAAAGGAAGAGTACCAGGCAGGACAATGGAGGACTGGAATAATCTGGGTGGCTGAGATGTGACTGGGTAAATCAGGAAGAAACAGCTGCTCACCTGACCTTCTGCCCAGTCATGGTGTATTTGGTACAAAGGTCACTGAATTTGTTTTAAGAAAGCTTGCTTGGGTGCAGACTCAGCCCTTAGATGGAAATATAGTGCCCTGGCATGCTTAACACTCTCAAACTTAAAAAGAAATAAGAAACTATTTGGAATTCTGAAGAAGATTAAGGCCCTTGGCACACACACTGGTAACAAGCTATGATATGTCCCATCTTGATGTCTAGTGACACTAAGTATTATCTTGGATCATGCAGTACAGCAGAACCAGATGGGATATGTCTCTGAAAGTACATAGCAAAAAGCAAACAAAGAGGCTTGGAAAAGGGGAGAAAATATGCAGGATACGACCAGCATCCATAGTTCTGCTTTCTTTTATAACCATCGGATGCTGAAATAGAAAAGAGAAAAATAAAAAGGAAAAATATAATTATATCTTTACTGTAAAAAGTGCAAGGCAACCCATAACTACATTGATGCATCTAAACTATCCAGGCTTCAGAATATATATCCCTCACCAATGGCCAGTGTCTGGAGAGGGACACTACCCAAGGTGCCTGTCTTATCATCATTAACATCGCTCTACTTCTATGCGTGAGAAATTAAAACATTTTGCTCATGTTGTAATTTTATTTAACCCAAGGCCTCGCTGGGAAGTTTGCACTGCAATCCCCATCAACCAATGACAGACTTGCAAGAGGCCAAATCCTCCAGAATTTCTTGGGGATACAAAACACTTTGCCTGCTCTTGTTCTCTTTGGTGTTTAGTCACATACTGCCTTCTCTGCCCCCTATTTTTCCCTCCGGTTTTTGACTCCTGCTTGTACTTTGCTTTCATAAAGCTGTTACATTCTCATGTCCATATCTCTTAATATTCTTCATTGGCAACAAACAGAATGTTGCAAGGCTTGTTTAAACTATGATAAAAACAATATTAGTTTTCATGCAGGAGTTAAGGGAATTTTCTGCATCAGATCCAAGATTTATTGGAGAAAAAGGAAGAATGGTCCTAGATTATTTTGTCATAAATAATTGAATGCTTTTACTCCATTTTCTCTGAACTGTCACATGGTGTTTAGCTTTGTTGTTCAGTTAACTATCTAAGAGTAAAGCAATTCTCAGCAGATTAATGAAATTAACACATTAAATGAAATGTACAGACCGAGGTATGTGTTATTTTGGGGGTTTTTAAGGCTTTACAATGGCTTCTGCTGGTTTCCATTCCATGTAGCACCAGCAATTAATATGCAGGTGGACTGTAAACTCTTCAAGACTGAGATGCCCTGCTTCTATGTGGCTACAAACTGACCATGATCCTCAGTCCTCATTTGGATCCTATTCCAAACCAGACCATGAGTCTGGAGATAGACTGAACAGTTCAAGCTCCTGCATGGTTTGATTTATCAGAGAGCATTTGCTTTGGGAGCTGAGACCCTCACTCTTTGCATTTGGAAATAATTCTTGATTTTGGTACAGAGTCATCTGTTTCCATATAACACCATTCACTTTATGGGCTCCAACAAATCTCTGTTTGACTGCCGCAGAGTGGCTCTGAATATTACACATGTGATGAGAAAGGCTGTGCTGTTATGTATAAATATCTGTATTGTACAAGTCTTCATTACAGAGCAGAAACCAGCTGAAAGGTGACACTGTTTCAATTTGAAAAAAATTCTAATGATTGATCAAAGGAAGTGCAGTGATTTCTGAGAGAGTGATCATTTGACTACATTAAGGACAGCATCTCTGAAGAGTATCTCTAACTACTATCTTTTTTGAATCATATTTTAGAACAAAATCATCAGATAAACTGTAGTGAGAGTAGAGTAGATAGAAACAACAGATCTTAATCAAAACACCTTACTATAACATAAGGAAACAGAACCATCAGACATCTTTTACAAAATATATAAAAATGTTTGCATTGAAATTATAAAAATGGGTTTACCTTACTGAATATATACTTCAAAGTGTTTTCAGTGCTTTTCTTCTAATGGATGTTTTTTTCAGGCCTCTACTCTTGTTGAAGACATACTAAATTTGTTGTCTTTGATTAAAAACATTTGTATGTTTGTCTAATTTTAAAAACTTTAAAGTTTTCATTTTCTTTCATGGGGAATCTCTCCTTCAGCCACATTCACACTTGCTTGCTTCAGTCACGTTGGTGCAAGGCAAGGCTGAGACAGCCTTCATATGACCTGTGAAGGACATGGGTCTCCTCTCCATGGGCTCTTCCAAGCCTGTGCTAGATCCTGCCACTCAATCTAACATTTGCTCCTTTAAGGGATTTTTAGAAATCACCCTCTAAAGCATCTTTTTTTTAAAGTCTGCTCTTCAAAACAAAAACAAAGTAAAAAGGATTGCTCAGAAGTTAATGTAAGCCATATTCCCACATTTTTGCTGAGACCAGCCATTTCCTCAGAAGTAAAGTTCTGCTATTTCCTCTGTCTTCAATCTCCCTTCCTCTGGAGTAAGTTTCCCCTGTGGAAAAATGAGTTATTGGGCTGAATTTTACCATCAGGTGAATTTTTTCAAATTTGATTCTCCAAATCCAACCCCTAAGGAAATAATTTACAAGTGAGTGAAAAAGTACAGCTAAAGATGAGCCAAAATTGCTAAAATAGTCACTTCATCCCATACATGCAATTCTCTTTCCTTTGTGTCTCAGTTTGTATGGATTTATGTTCTCATGACCTCGCAGAGCCAAAGTCCAACACAACTCATTAGCAGCCCCGCAAGATTCACTCCTAACATAACCATTCCCAGGGAAGTGGCAGGACAAACGTCTGGAAGAAGATTAGGTTTCCATTTGCTCTCCATAACATTCTGTGGCTGATCCTTCCCTGTATCCCACTCCCCTTTCTTTCTTTTGTCTGCTGATCTGGCAATTCCTGAATATTAGCTCTAAAGCTAAATGCTCAGTGTCGCTGGAGAGGGGAAAAAAATGAGCTTGTCTGTATCAGATGGAAGGAAAAAAATATAAATTGAGTCCTATCAGGCATACAACCCCATACTCCCCCCAAAAACAAACCCATGGAAATTAGGAACAGCCAGCCCCCACTCCCTGAAAACAAACAGCTGAGTGAGCTTCAAGCTGACCCAGTCAGATTCCTTGTTTTATCAATAAATTGTATTATCTCTGCCTTGATTATTTCCACTACAGAGGGCATCTGCAAGGTTATCAAGACCCAAGTGACTTAATTAGATCACAAAGAGATACAGCTGATAATTGTTTTCTGACAGGTTTATGTCCGCAACTGATGCATCTTTTAAGAGTTTGATTTTTTGCAGACAAGTCTGAGCAGAAACATGTGCAGTGCCTCACCACGATGGAGTCTGGGGTGGAGAGGGGGAGGTGACACTGATCTGAAGCAAGGAAGTCCCTTCATGTCACTCAGCCTTGAGCTTCTTGGCGCCTTGTTAAATACACTGATAAATGCATTTCTCAGTGAAGCTCCAAGAGGACAACTGCCTGTTAGGAGACTTTACTTTATAGATTGCCCTATAGACAAGAGAAATTTGATTTCTGAACCTACACAAAAGGCTTGCTTTGTATTGTGAGTGTATTGATCTGGCAGCACTACAGCAGCTGTGAGCTCAAATGTCTGTGCTGCCAGCATAATCAGAAACATGCTATATGCAGGATGCAGCAAGCTTCAAGAGCTTAACAAGCCAGATAGGGGACCTGTCAATTCCTTTCATGGCTAACAGCAGGGTGAAGAAGCAATGTATATGGGGAACTATCATAGCTGTTGCAAAAAAGAGATGTGGCAATGACAAAAGAAAATTAAAAGCACTAAAAGCACTGGAAGATACACAAGTACCTGATTATTCACCTACCGTACAGACATGTTAGCGTTACAGTGCTTAAACAAATCCAATATGCAGCCCAATTACATACAGTCTGAAAAACAAAATCCCTGTTTCAAAATGTCTGGGTGATATCATTGTTCTGTGTTTACCTTTCTCATATTTTCCAGCAGTCCTGAAGCCCTCCTGTGCTGAGCAAAGCTTTTTATGGTAGGAAGGAATCTGCTTTGTTATTCTTAATGTTTTCCAAGCATCTTTCATCATAATAGAACATCATATTTTTGGCCTGTGGATATATTTATACATTATTTTTATCTTGATTTTAGTACATACACGTATTCTCCAAATGGCTTTCTGGTAAATGTATGAGCTGGTAAATGTACAGGTCGCATCTTGATATAATACTTGTACCTGACATTTTCTGAAATTATGGGTTTTGTTCAGGCAACAGCACAGTGCACAAAAAAAAAAAAAGGTAATAGCAGTGGTTTATGGCATGTGGATTTGGCTTTGAGGTTAGTGAGTAAGTCATTAACATATGGTCTATTCTTGCAAATGCTCACACAGAGAGCGCCTTCAGGGTGCGAGGAAGCACAATGAGCCGGGGGAGCACTTCCTCCGCATGACTTTGCAGAATGCCTCTCAGTTTTCATTTTCCGGAGACATACCATGGAGTTAAAAGCTGAAAACCTGTCTGTTCTGGTCAGGGTGAACGCTGCTGGAATGATGAAGTGGGCTATTTTTGCTCCTTACACTTGTTATTTGTGAATCATGTTAAAAGTACAGCAATCTCAGTTCTGCTTTCTCGGCTAGCACTGTAAGTTTTCTGAGTGTTCACCACTTTGTTAGGTAACTGTCCTCACTACACTGTCATTGTGCTTAGAATCAGAAGCTTTTAAAACAGCTTTTGTTTGTCTTTTTTTTGTGCAACTAAAGGTAGAAACTACTTTTGTAATTTTTAATTAATGAAAAGGAAGGTTCAGAGGACTAAATTTAAACAGCAAGTGGCCCTGACTGCAATGGTAACATCTGGAAACCAGTAATTCTCCTTCTTGGTAGCCACAAATTACAGAACTGTAATTTGTACAATTCACTTGTACCTGCAAGTGAAAATCCTCAGTAATGCATTACTCTTCTCTGACAGCTGTGCTAGGAAAAGCATCCATTAACAGGAAGACTGGATCTTATACATCCATCAAGATGAATCAGACCAAACTGTTTACTAGAAATATATCATTCCAGTATCTCTGTTTTTGTAATCAAGAACTTAGAAATGTGGATGCATTGACCATTCTATAGAGATAGGTACATTCACCACACAGCTAAATGTGCCATTCACATTTTCATGGAATAGCCTTTGAATAGGATTCACACTGAAAGAGAGGTATATGAGTAATTTTTATAAGTTTTTTCAATAGTAAAGTGTCTAAATTGTAGCAGTCAGCCACAGAGCTCTTTTGAGCTAATAGAAATTTCTTCCATAAGTTGCTGAGCCCACAAACCCAAGCCACCAAACCTTTCTGTACTCTAGTACTCAGCTGGAGAATATGACCAATGTTAAAGATTCATTCTTTGAAGGGTAAGGCATGGATAAGGAATGGTAAAGGCTCCTGAGTTCTGAGTCCTTGCTCAGGAGCCACCACTTTTAGAACTGATTTGGACATCTCTGAACATACCATGTGTGCCTTCATTTTAATTCTTTTTCACTTCAGAAGTTAGCTATAATAATATTAGTTTTTCCAATCAAGAGCTAGAGGAAGGCAGCAAAGCCATGGGATTTCTTCATTTCTTTTGTAACAAAGAACTCAGCCTACAGCAGGTTGGGTTCCTGCAAAGAGGAACCTGTACACCTTCTGTGAAGTCAGATCCTTGCTTCAGGAGGACTGCTTCATGAGACATTAAAAATACAGATAACCTCATTGGCACTCCTAGTTCTCCTTTACTTCTACTAATGGAAAAATAGCATTAGCTACAGAAAAATCCCTTCTTGTTTTACATGATCTCACTCATGTCCGTACTAATCTAGACTTTGGTCAGAAACAATGGATGCAATATTTCCTATTGCAAAATCTGTGAAGCACTGGTTCAGTCAGGCATGGTTGAGCTGCTGACAGGCAGAGAAACGACGCTGCAGTGTCTCCTCTCTCATGGGACTGGCTTACAAGTAACTCTAGGCAGAGTTAAAGGGGAGACTGTGCCAGCTTTCTTCTCTTCTTCTTCCCTCTGATAAGCCTGAACCAAAATACAGTTGCAGTAGCTACCTCCTCACTTAACACACTGTTTCATGTGTCTCTCCTCCTTTTCTGTGCCTCTCACTGCCTTTCATCTCTCACCACGTGTTGAGATCACTAGGTCATTGAGAGAAGGATTGATATTTGTGTTCATAACATTTATTTTGTGAAGTGTTAAATGCCATCTGTAGTCACTTCCAAAAAACAAGCAAGCAATATAATGCCTTTTGAGCAATTACTGTGGCAGTGTTAAGATGTATTTGCCCAGTTGAATGAAATTATGCTTACAGAGCAAATGAAATTCATTCTGCTACATGAGGGGTGGTAAATCAAAGTAAGAGGAGATAAATATTTCAACTTAGCTAATCTTACTGACTCAAAAATATTTAAGTCTGCTCAGCTCATACAATTGCTGGAAATTATTCATGCTGCTTTCTGTGTATTCTCCAGTTTTTTAACTACTGAAATGGATAGAGAGCAGCCCTGAGAAGAAGGACATAGGATTGTTAGTCGATGAAAAGCTCAACATCAGGCAGCAATGTGTGGCTGCAGCCCAGGAAGCCTAAAATGTCCTGGGCTGCATCAAAAACAATGTGGCCAGCAGGTCGGGGGAGGTGGCTCTGCACATCTACTCTGCTCTTATGACACCCAGCCTGGAGTGCTGCTTCCAGCTCCGGGGTCCCTGACATGGGAAGGACCTGGACCTGCTGGAGTGAGTCCAGAGGAGCACCACAAAGATGCTCAGAGGACTGCAACACCTCTCCTATGAGGACAGCCTGAGAGAGTTGGGGTTGTTCAGCCTGAAGAAGAGAAGGCTTTGGGGATACCTCATAGCAGCCTTCAAATTCCTAAAGAGTTTTTTATAAAAAAAGATAAAGAGAGACCTTTTACTAGGGCCTGTAGTGAGAGGACAAGGGGTAACAGTGATAAACTGAAAGGGGGTAGATTTAAATTAGATATTAGATAGAATTTTTTTTAGAATGAGGATGGAGAGATATAGGAACAGATTGCCCAGAGAAATTGTGGATGCCCCATCTCTGGAAGTGTTCAAGGTCAGGTTAAATGGAGCTTTGAGCAAACTGGTTCAGTTAAAGTTGTCCTGCCAATGGCAGGGGGATTGGAATTAGGTGATCTCCAAGATCCCTTCCAATTCACATCATTTTATGAGTCTGTGATTGTGTGAAATGCCACTGATCACAGAGCAGTCTGCAAGAATGAAGGCTCAGTCACACTGTGCTGGTACACAGACTTCTTACTCTGTTTGGGAATTAAAACATATAATGAACAGATTCATCTTAATAACAACATGCCTTTATGTATAACAAATATTTTCAAGACCTGACCAAGATCTGGAACACACAGCTCTAATATTTAAGGAAGCAGTGGGCAAACCATTTTAAATCTTGAAATCACGAAGATCTTTTAAATAATTGAGAAATTGAATGCCTTTGTTCATGTTAGTAGCTTAATAAAGAATTTGGGATTGTTTGTTGTTGATGTTGTTGTTGTTTAATTTGATAGTATCAGGAAAAAGTTACATTTGGGACAATGTAAACAGGGAAAATTCACAGGTGTGTCCAATTTCATATCTGTGAAGGTAGCTGTAGCAAGAGAATGTCTTTAGAGTAAAACACAGGTTTGGCATCCATATTTCCTAATACTTCAAGGATCTAAAACTAGATCTAAAACATCACCTGAGAGAACACTGTGACTGGTTACAGTTATGACAATGGCTGCACATATGTAAAGAGAATAAAAAAAAAATTGATGAGCAAATTTCTCTATTTTTTATGACTATTCAAAAACACATAAATGTGGACACCGTGAAAAGGATGTATCCATCAATATTTTAAGTGATATCTTTAGCACATATGTTCAATAAAGTTACTGTCCCCTCAGTGGACCTGCTCTAAATCTTGTACTACAGTGATCTACACAAACATACTCTAAAAGCACAGTCTGTAGTCATCACCCTTTTAAATGACAGACATTCAGAAAGAGAGGGCATTCATTCTCTAGTCTACACAAAGCACTTCAAAAAGGTAAAATTATTTATTTGATTCACTAGGATTTAAATGCTTTTCCAGGAGAACAGTTTCCAATTACTATTCTCAATTTGCAGAAATGAGACTGTCATTCAGGGTTTGCCTGTGATTTTGATTGAATCTCCAACAGTGATCAGGAAGTAAAAGACTTTTAGTGAAAACATGGATATCCTTGGCTAACCAGTTGCATTGCAGACCTTGTGGTAGTTTTATGTCTGGTTGCTGCTATCAAGATGGGTTTTTGTCTAGATGTCAGCATCTGTTATGTTCCTACACAAGCACACATTAAACTTCACTTCCTACAATATTTAAGTAAAATTTCTTGCCTTCCAGAACTTTCTCAATGTTGCAGCTCAGATACAAAATATCAGACTGTGCTCTGAAGTCTTTGACAGTATTTACCAAGGCCTTCCAGGTCAGCAGAGGCTTCTTTTTCTTTGCCAAATTTAGGATGTGGTCACAATGGTTCATAACCAATTACCACTTATCAGTTCAGTCATACCTTTTAGGCAATGGCAGTTGATATGAATGGATTTAATCTAAGTTCTGCCCCTTGGGCTTTATCCCTGAAGACTTCAGTAAGAACTTGACAGATCTATTAGTTAACACTGCACTCATAGTTTCTTAATATAATTTTGGCTTATTAATTAATGAACCATGTAAATCACATGCAATATAGTGATGAGGTGGCCTCAAATCAAATAAGTATGAAGGTCAAGGAAAGAAGGTGACTAAGCTCCCTTTGGTTGTGTATGCTTTCTCTTATCCTTTGATATACTTGACTATTTCATACAGCCAGCACTGGCAGAGATGTCTCTATCAGCATGGAAAAAGCTAAGAATCAGCTAGGAATCTTTCCCCAGCACAGAGAATAGCTAAGAATGAATCCTGGAGCAACCTGCAGAAATGTCATCATAAGAAACCACCCCCTTCTTCTTTCCAGATTGTAAAGGATTCATAGTGTATGTGACCACTTGGGCTTGGAGGAGATCCAAAAGCTCTCTCCTTATGTTATTTGTTCAGCCTAGGGATGACAAAGCAAGAAAAAATATGGAGTTGGAGACATTGTACTCTCCAGTCATACAAAGGAAAAAAAAAGGCCATAAACATCCGTCTCAAAGGGGAATAGCATCCTCATGTATTGCAGGGGATTGAAAGCTAAGAAATAAATAAATCAAAAGAAATCAAAGAAATTAAATACAGATTGTGGATTATCAGACAAATTACAACAAAGGCTGCTAGGATTATCACAAGTACTGCACAAGAAACATTTGGAGCTCTGAAGAGGTCTCCTGGTGGAGGATAGCTCTGAGAAAGGTCTGTCCTCCATCCCACTGGAGGAAGGCAGCAGCACTCCAAGGGGGGCTGCTAGCCCCCAAAAAGCTTCCTGCCCAAGTGGCTGCCTGCACCCTGGGGCTTCTTTGCAATGAAAGATTTCTTGTGATGGGAACAGATTGTGGAGGCAAAAAGGGAACGTTACAGGAGTGTGCAAAATGGGAGCACCTGCACCAGTCCTAGGCAAAGGTAAGCCATAGCACATAGAAGCAGGAATGTAGGCTCCTCTTGTGTCAACATTTGTTTTCCCTGTATGCATCATCTAACAAATATTTTCCTGGTGTCTGGCAGTTACTCTTCTGTCTGGGCACCTTCAGAGCACACAAGTACAGCTGCTGGGGGTGACTCACAGCTGCCAACATGATCCAGGTCAGCACCAAGAAATTTCAGCAGAGGGAGGGTGATCCTATGTGGGTGACATCCCCAGCAAGGCCATAAACCCCAGGGAGCTCAGGGCATACCTGGGATATCACTAGCTAGGACAAGCCTATATGTAGTGAAAGATTTTCTCTTTAGTCTCAAGACATTCATAGGGCTATTTCACCAGGATAAAAAAAATCTCAGCTTTTCTCCCCTTTTCTGGGGTTTTGGTTTGGGGGGAGTTTGTAGGTTTTTTTAGAGAGCAGTGATGGTTCAATAACTGGACTGGTAGCAAAAGCACGGAGTTCCTCTACTGTCTTTCACAACTTGTTGTATGGCTGACAGCATGTCATTTTACTTTTTGTCTCAGTTTTCTACTAGTATACGAGGATAACAATACTCCAAGTGGTTCTGAGAGACTAAATTCACTCATGTCCTAAGCCAAAGCCCATTGAAGTCAATAGAAGAGCTCTCAATTACCTTGAAGGGCTTCAGGCCAAACCTTGCTTATTCAGTCTTACAAGAAACATTTGAAAACACTTTAAATAGTGCTATATGGGTGCAAAAGTATTGGTGATTACAGGAGTGAGGAATAAACTTTTCAACTGATAAAACTACAGATGAATAATACTTTTTGAAGTCCCATTTTTAGTGAACTTTACTTATTCTGGGAAAAAAAATACATATAAAATAAAAAATGCCAATGCTCACAATTATCTTCAGTAGTCTATAAGAGAAAGCATTTTTCTGTTAACCACAGGCTCCTTTTGATTTGAAAAAAATGCAGATTTGGATAGACCTGAAGGCAATGCAGAAATGCACAAAAAGCTGTCATTCTTTACTAATTTATGGCCAGTCTTTGCAAACCTTTGTGACAGGTTTCAGTTGATTGACAGCTTGTGGGCCAGAGACCCACAAACAGGCTTAAAGCCCCAAGACAGACCTAATTTTCTCTAATAAGATTAGATTTTTCTATATTAGACTGCCCTATGAATAGAAGGTCATAATTTATAGTGGTCTATCCAGTGTTATCCTCTACAGAGTCTCACAGACTTTACTGCAGCTCTGGACTAAGGTCAATATTCACTTAGATCTGTTGGGAGACTTCATGGCTACCAGGACCAATCTGATGTCAAGGTCTTCTCTGCATCTGGATAACTTGATAGAGAAGCTCAGCAACCAACTGGAAGGTAAGAGAGAGAAAGCACCAGTGCTGGCAGGGATGATGGTGACTGACCCTATTCTGTTGCTGTGAGAGCAGGAAAACCCACAGAATTACCTAGTTCATGTTGAAGGAAACAAAGAGGAAAAAGGAGAAAGTTTCCATTTCAGAAGCACTTGGAAGTGGCTGAAGTTAAAATCTTGAACTATATTTTTAGAATAATTTGCAGATTAAAACAATTCAGTTGCTGACACTGACGTAGTTTGGATACAATAATTTTGTTCACTTCAGTCTCAGATCACAATGAAAAAATTAAGTCAAATGTTTCAGTGTTTTCTATAAAAAGGTGTCCTGTTTCTTCACTATGTGGCAATCTTTACTCATTGTTATTAGCAATCTTCGACATCTGCCTGAAAAGACTTTAAAACATCATAACAAAGCACTTTCAGTTGAAGTGAAACATATTATTCAGAGCAGCTTGCTTGTTCCTCTGATTTCCAAAGTGATCAACAAATTAGAACACAAAACACACACCATTATTTATCCAGTCCTAACAAAATAATTGCTTAGCAGAGTTGTGCTTGAGGCTTTGGAGTCCCCAGCAGTTGCAGAGCATAGAAAAAGAGAAAATGGGAAAGATAAGGTTGCGGGAGAACTCTAACTAAATAACCCAGACATTTTGCAGGCAGTAAATTCTGAAGTATTATCATAGTGATTGACATCACAAATGCGCCAAACTGAATATATTGATTGCCAAGGTCAGCATTTTAGGCAGCAACAGCAGACATCCTCTTCCATTAGCCCTGAAATATTGATTTCAATCAGGAAAATAGAAACCAGAAAAAGAAAAATACTCAAGCAATAAAATTATCTTTCTCTATCTTTGTCTCCCAGACATGGGAACAGACATGCTACTCAGAGTATATCAGTATTTATGGCATTTCTGAAGATCCATATGGATTTCCCATTCCTCAGCCTATTAAATATCCATTTGTATTCAAAATGGCTAGAAAAAAAAACCACTTCAGATGTGAAACCACACAATAGACAAGAGCATAACTTTGGCTTTACCTTGCTTGATAGAGCAGAACAGATCTCCAAATCCCAAGTGTTCTTCTTAAAATAATTAGAGAAGGTACAAAGTGTTTTTCAAATGAAACCTGGTATGTGCCAAATGCTTAATTATATAGCAAACACTAACCACTAAGAAAGTCTCCTAAAGCTAGAAACTCCTGTTGAAATCACTTTCTCAATTATTATTGCTTCATCTTTTTAAGTGGCATTACTTAAAATTAAAAAAAGCACAGTTACACAAAAATTGCTAGATTTTATAAACCTGAGCAGGAGTAAAGAATTTTACCAAGTACTTAAACAGTTCACAGTACATACTTTTTAAAGACAAAAACAACAACCAATGCCTTTTTGGCTGAACTCATTGAGTGTGGAGACCCAGAGAACTGTGCTACTTCAACCCTAGAGGGGCAAGAGCAGGCAAGGCAAAACATCCTTTAGGTCATGGTGAGAATTGTCTCCCTCCCATAGGCCTTTGCAGGCACATGTTAATCCCTTGAGTTCTATTGGTTATTACACCTGATGTCACTCCTGTTCACCCCAGTTCAGCTGCTGTTTACCATGTATGTACCTCCCCTGGAATGTTCTTCCCTCTCCTGATCCCATCGGTCCTGGTTTGCCACAGTGCTCCACCCCTGTTACCCCACTGCTTCTCCCAGTTGGCTGCCCCTCCTCTGCACCACTTTCACCTGTTCCCATTGGCCCTTGACCCTCAGATCCACCCCTCTTATCCCATATTTAATCTTGTGGCCTCAGTCCTATCTTGTCTTTCTCCCTGGATACCCTTCAAGATAAGAAGCTGTTCCTGGCGCTCCATCCAAAGACCCAGCCTTCACTTTCTTTCATCAGCCAATTTTCAATAAGCGTGCTCCAGGCTTTGAGATTGCTGGTAGCTCACAGAGACCTGCTGAAGTACACTGCTTCAATGGTAACTTATACCATTGGGTGAAACCATGTTGTAGAAAGATGCCTTATAAGGATGACTTTAATTATTTTCTAAATCCATATGTAGAAGGGAAAAGTAAGCAAAGTTCTCAGAATAACTGACTTCCATGAGCATGGTTTCTTGTTGTTGTTATTTTCCAATGTTTCCTTGTTGCCTGCTAGAAATACTTAATTTTTCTTCTTTTCTGTCACATGTCAAATTTTCAGGAGGAATGTAATGAGGCTAGAATGAAGCTGAGAAAACTGGTGTATGCATAGGGGTTTAGTGGCCAAAGGCAGGTGGACAAGGTACACCATGTGCACTTATGAAGCTGGCACCTGCAGGAATAGAGGCATGCAGCAGGAGCTGAAGCAGCCATTGCTACAGCAAGCAGTGCAAAACTGAAAAGGGATGGTTTTATCCCAGGAAACTTGAAACACATAGCAAAATACAGCACAGCTGGAAGCAAAATTGCTGCCTTTCAGTTCAAGGGCACAGTAAGAAAAGGTAGCACAGTAAGTGGCTAAATAAAGTAACACTGAGATTGATTTGACTATTTTTGGTGCTAGCATTTATGTTTGTGAATTATCTGCTAGAACCAGAACAATATACACACTGCATGTTTACTCTGTTCCAGTCCCAGAATTAGTCCTGCTTCAACATGCTTGTGTACTGTTGCATTACATCTTGGAAACTTTAGTTTTAGTAAGTCTTAAATCTCTTTCTTCCTGTAAGTTTCCACTATGTCTTAGCAGACTACACATGCACAATACAGATATAGCTCTTTCCTCGAGAAGAACACAACAACTCAGTACGATCACAACTTGGACAGCAGCAGAGGAAGTTTCTGACAAGAACGCCAGGAAAAAGCACTATGGGAACCATTAGCTTTACGTAGAGGAAAAAAACATCGTTAATGCGAATGACCAGTGCAATAAAACACTGAAACATATTCCTTTATCAGTTTGTTCCCTTGGGAAAGTGAAGGAGTGAAGTCACTCATTTAGACTTGCATAAGCTGTTCTAAGGCTCCCAATCTATCTGAATCTGTCTTAAGTAATCACTTGTTTGGAGGGAAGGAGGAAAATGGAAGAGGGGAAAAAGTAGAGGAGAATTAACTAAATCCTGTTTTTTTCAGAGAATATCAAACTTCAACATAATGGTGTAAATAAAATAAAGAAGTGGAATATGAGGATAGGCACAGACAGATCAGTATCTGCTCTACCTGTGCTCCAAAGGATCCAGCTGCAAGGCAGATGTGGTCTGCATAGTCCCAATGCCCTCAAATACAGGTAGCTGAGAGCAGAGGTGGAAAAACCCCACTCATTGATGTGTCAAGGCCCAGTGGCAGCTGGTAGCAAGTTGCAACACCAGATGCAGATGTGAAGAGAGCAGGGAAGCTTTAGCCTGAGCCATGAATATAATTTAGTCCATCCTTCCTGAGGGCCAGGGCTCACATACTGTCCCTGGAGGCCAGTGTCCACATTATCAGAACAGGACCTAAAGAGGTGGGAAATTACTGAAACCTTTAATTTCAACAGTCTTTAGGACAGGCTTTTCCATAGAAAAAATATTTTACTCTGGTCTTTAGCATTCACAGCCTATCCACTGGCTCTCCGCAGTGAGGCAACTACCTACTAGTCTGGTTAAATTGACCATGGAATAGTAGTAATTTTTCAAAAGTGATTTTTAAGAAAGAACTTGAAAATAGTGGTGGATCAGTAATTAAAGCAGGATGGCTACCTTACAATATTCATTCCTAATGTGAGCAAACTAAAAGGAGTAATAGAAAACTGGCTAACCATTATGGCTGGCCTATTTGTTAAATTCAAAAGAGAAGTCCTTCAATATGCAATACTGCAGCTATTTGTATTATTATGTAATCTCTGTTATGCACTGATTTCCAGCACAACTGGCAGGGCTCAGTACAGAGAAATCAGGCCTGCTTCTTGCACACAGGGTCAGCAGTTTCTGTCTTCCCTTCTCTCCAATTCTCTTAAATTTGATAAAGCTATCCAAAGTTAATGTTGTTTCCAATTTTATCCTGTCTCTCATGGGCCAAATACTCCTGTAGAAATCATCCATTCTGCTCTCACTCCATTTTTACAGGAGACACTCAAGTGACTTTACTTATACTTTCCTAATGTGTGTCTTCGTGAAGGAGAGCAAAATTTCATCCTCTGTATAGAAATTCCAGTCAGCAACAGACAGAAACTAGCTGCCCAATTTTATTAAAATATCTGACAAACATCAAGTTTAGTAGTTCAGCATGAGTGGAAAAAGTCTTACAAGGCAATTTATGAGTTCTTCTTTGTCTTCAGAAAAAACTTTAAGAGATTTTAACCACTTCTTATTTCTCAGAGAGTCAGTTTAGATAAATACAGCCATCAGCAGTATTTGCAAGTGAGATAATTAACCAATGATTAAACAGTCAATGCCTTTAAATTTAAGGAATTTTCTTCAAGATGAGAGAACATTCACTTCTCTGGAGGAATTGGCTTAAACAGAAAGCTCAACTTTATCAATATTGTTAATATTTTCTACCTCTAACTGCAAGATAACTAGAATTAGTGAAGCCTAATTTCATTGGGTGCATATTGCCTAAATTTTCAAGGACAGAAATATAAAGCTTGATTCTTTTTGTGCACATCCCAGCAGACTGAAAACCCCAGAAATATTGTCTCTACTATCCACTACATTCCTGGCTGGTTGAAGAGGGCTCTTTTGCCCTCTTACTCTCATACCCTGCTCTAAACCAAATGTTATCCAACAACATAAAACACTTTTGTACATAAAAAATAGGGAAAAAATTAGTTGAAGTAGAGTGAAAGAAAATATTGGAGCTGAATGAAATCAAAGTCTAACATGCACTCTACATAGCTGCAGGTTGATCTGCCCCTGGGGTGGGCTTGGAAGAACAAACAGCCTTTGAGAAAGACTCCTGTGGAGACTCAAGGACACTTGAGGAATATACAAGTCCTGGAGGAAAGAGCTGAGCAGAAAGCACTCCTAGTAACCACAGATTTAGCTCTTCAAATGTACAAATAAGAACAAAACCTTCTAGGCTGGGCTCCTGCCTGCTGAAAGAGAGATTTTTCTATCATGTTTTGCACAATGCTAGATTTTCATATCATTTTCATTTCATGTATAATGCACATCCTCTATAGATATTAGGAAATGTCTGTCCTTTTTGGACACTGGCATTTTTGCTCCTAGTTTAGGAAAATGCTAAGCACATATTGAAAAAAAAAAACTTGGTAAACAAAATATTTTTTCAGACATACAACCACAAACATACATGACTCAAATCCAAACACATTTACACCAGTTACTGTATAGATACAGATATTGATTCCTTAACTCTTATTCCCAGACTGTTGAGGCTAAAAAGACTACATGGGGAAAGTTTAATCCAAGTCCTCCTAAGGACCAGCTCAGGCTTTAGCAGCACCTTAACAAAAATTTAATTATAACCATGCTGTTATCCATGGAAAACAGAAAGCCCTGTCCTGCTATTAAACATGGAAAAACCACTGTAGATGCAGAATAAGCAATTCTCTCCCCTTGTGCAAATGTGTCATTTGTCAACCAGATCCAGGAGCAGCTGAGTGTTGTGATCTAGTACCACTTTCACAGCTAAAACAGAACAGGAATTGGAAAAGACCCCAAATAAATACAAAAGGTACTTGAAGTTAGATGACAATTCATATCTAGCCATGGGATTTCTCTGCTGACCTCCTCAGACCAACATAAATAATTTATTTCCACAAGTACAATGTCACTGCACATCAAACACATACTGTGGCTGCAGGAATCAGGCCAATTCTTTCCACATTGCCCTTTTGCATCAATCCCATTAGCTCCCCAGCACATCAGGACTCTAGTGTAGGAGATGAGTATTTGCGAATTACCATGAATCTTTGTCCACCCTCCCTGACAGACTGGGATTTCATGGTCTCTGGGAATGTTTATGTTTGCTAATCCATTTTTGGATTGCCTCTCTTTTGTTTTACATCTAAATATGGTCCTCCCGTGGAAACTGGATTAGTAGGAAAATACCTTTTATGAAAGAATTAAATAATTCCAGTCTTTATTCTTTAGAAAATGAGAAAGCCACAGAAACAAAGGCACTGGTTATCTTCTATTAAGTTTATAGCACAATAACCGTCTATAAATTAATGCTTTACTGTTTCAAATTTTTAAAAGGTAGCAATTAAAATTTTGACAGGTGCTGCACTATAGATTGTTGAACAGAAATACCACAAAATTGTGCTCTGTCCCCACATAAAATTATGACAGTTCATGTGACACACTAGGAATATATTTCAGTATCAACAACATAAGCTATAGTACCTGACCCAGAATCTATGTGGAATGACTCTTTCTAAGTTATTTGGCTCTTAGGTAAGACTTCAACCCAACTGATTAGCTGTCAAATAACTACACTGTTGTTTTTGAAAACTATACTATCTTAAATTGATATTGAAAAAAATCTCCAACCATACAAATCAATGTCCCAAAAGAGCTAGCAGTCAACAAGTATGTCAATCCCATACTGGCAAAATAAATCAGCTACAGTGTAAGCAGGTGAGTTTGAAACATCTTTGTATGAGAGGGTGGTAGCATTTTATCCATTAAATATAAATACAGATACACATCTGGTCACAATGTTTTATGTAGTCTGTGCAGTAGCACTAGTATTGAGCACTGGACATTCTGCTCTTGTGCAAAATAAAATCCTTTCCTTTTTATTTCCATTTTCCTTCTTCAGGCAAACATAATCTTCCTCTGATCTGAAGACCACTGCTGGCAAACTCTGTGCTTTTCCCAGCTTTGCTTCTAAACACCTGCAATTCAAGTTATTACAAACTGCAGCTACAGATTCTCCATAGTTCCAAGAATCTCATCAGCAAGAAGATAGAGAAAATATTTTAGGAAACTGGAGAGAAAAAAAACCAACAAAATGTTCTTCAGGGAAATCAAGGCTCAGAGCCTGATGTGAAAAGGATCTCAGCAATTGTGATAATGAATAGCACAACGCCCAGCACTCAGGTGCCTGGCCCCCGGAGCAGCAGCTTCTCTAGTGAGTCAGATGTTTATTGTTTGACACAACAGGACAAGCATGAGGAACGTGATTCAGCTGTGAAGACTGTGTTAACAGTTTTTAATTAGATTTTCTTTTTCAAAACAATTACTTTGCATGTTGGTGCAAGGAAATTACAAAGGTGTCCTATTTTTTTCTTCCTGTCGGATTGAAGGCATTTCTCCTGGAAAGGCACAGAATTCAGTATTTCTGAGCATCACAAATGAGCTATACTTTTACTCTAATTAAATGCAAGATTATAGCACCAGTCTTGTTCTTTTTCTCTGGTATTGCCCACTCAGTTGCAGGGTTAGAAGAGGAGCTCACGAAGCCAGGTCACTCACGATGTGTCTGCTGGCACCAGACCCCCTCTCTACTTGAGGTGGGAGCCATCACTGTGCTTGTGGCACCTCACTGTATGTCAGAAGTACAAGTCAGTAACTAACATCTGAAAGCCAGTGAATAAAGATTTGCAGGGCTCTTTATTGCTGTGCTGAACGAGCTGGCTGGCCCAGCCCTGCACCACATGGCAAAATAAAAGAAAATATCATTATCAGATATCATTGTGGAGATTTGAAGATCATACCTTGCAGGAAGTTAAGAAAGAAGTGTAAATCATCTCAAAATCTGATGCATTCTGAATTGCTTTGATTTAAGAGCTGCTTATATAAATACTATTATCAGAAAATTATTTTTAATTGATTTTAAGTTTCTTTGAGAGAAAAAAAAATTTGGAAACAGATGGTAATGAACTTCATTTTAAGCAACAGCTTAATTAGGTGCTTCAGATTTTGACCTCCTAACTCACATGGGCTGTCACTCCACAGCACAAAGGCTGTGCCCTCAAGGTTCCCATGGTTCAGAGCAGTAAGGTGATTCCAAGCAAATCCCCTCCCTGACCCAACTTACCATGCATCAGTCCAGTCTGCAGAATGTCTCTGATACATGTAAAGCAGATTCCTTTCAGAGGAGACAGAACATGAACTAATACTCCAGATATCTATTTGTATGTAGGTTACTGCAGCCCCTGATGGGGACACAAAGTTCTGGACAAAGAAGTAAGGCACTTGACCACTTAATCTTGTAGCATTTATCAGACATGCACAGATCTAAGAAAGGTCTCAAACCATGAGAACCCTCCTGCAATGGCTCCTATGCTGCATAAAGTAGTAAGAACTGTGTGTTTCCTATTTGCTGATGACTGACAGTCCTTACATCACCTCTGCTGCTCCTTCCCTCCCCAAGATTTAAAATGGATGGCAGTTTTTATCTAATATAGTGCTCTCACCCCTCTGCTGAACCCCTTCATTTCTCCTAATGTTCTTTTTGTTTTTCCCCTTTCTGTTGCTTCCTTCTATAATAATAGCAAGTTTCAGCATCCCTGAAAATACAAGCACAGCCTAACTCCAAGCTCCATTGTAAATCTGCACTGTCAGTGCACTGAAAGCTTCTTGAGCAGCTGCACAAGCCCATGTCAGACCCAGAAGGTTGTTAAGCTGCAAGAGGATTGGCAATCCATGCCAATATATTAGGTGATTAAACAGTCCTCCTAAATCTCTGTCATACCACCTCTTCTCTTCCCCCCAGCAGGCAGGGCCATTCCATTCCATTCCATTCCATTCCATTCCATTCCTAGCTCTGGCATAGAGATGCATGCACCCCATACCCTGACTCACTCCTTTGGCACCACAAGCCTTATTAGCACAGAGTCTGCTGTTGCTTGGCTGCAGTCTGCTCTTAAATCTGAGAGCACTCAGGAAAATTAGAAATAAGGGATTCTGAGCCATTGCTTCTTCAAATCTGTCTTAGAGAGGCAGCAGGTTTTTTGAGGAAAAAAAAGTACAGATTCTGAAATAATTTGAATCAACATCAGATTAGGAATATGTCAGCAGCCCAGATAAAAATATAATTAGGTCTCCCAGAGAGCAGCTTTAAAAAAGTAATTAATTTTGTTCAGGGTAGTCAAGAAAATTCATGAGAATTTCTCTTTACGGTACTGGAGGTAAAAAAAAAGATGTCTGCCTTATGAAATTTTAATCTCCAGCACAGTTTGCAAAATTATATATTATACAAATACATTAATCAGGAGAGTTCTGTGTCTTCTTTGACTTCTTGACCATTCTTATGTGCCAAAAATGTAATTTTTTTCAAAAATATAGAAGTATAGGCAGGATGCATAAGGTGCTCCTAATGAGATAACAAAAGCTCAAAAGTGGGGAAAAGATGAAGAATTGAAATTAAATAGCCACGAGTGTTCATATCAGTCATGCAGGCACTCATATACATCTCTCCACCCCTTTGGTAATAGATTTAAAAATTGAAATTGAAGGCATCTAGCAACTCATCTAAACTAAACAAACAACAGCAGAGAACATGATCTCTCCTCTTCTTTTCTCAGATGAATCTGATTTACTGCATCCTGTCACAGATAAACAACAGCTAAGGTGCCGACAATTGTTCCTAATAAACCTGGGCTTTTTCTTATGGTTTTGGCTAGGAAAATATGCTAAACCAGACTTGAGACTTGTTTTGTTTCCCATGAGAACAAGTGAGGATACGGAGTTGTTCTCAGATTTTGCAGGAACAGTGAGTTTGAGATTTGCAGATGGTGCCAGGTTCCCTCTCCCACCCCCCGGCACTAACCACTCTTGCCAGAGCCCTCTCCCCTCCTGCAGGCCTGGCTGGATGTCCTGAAGCTGCTACCACCCCATCCCCTCCTGGGGCTGGGCACAGGCTGCAGAGTTGTTCATACACACAGGCTGCTCCTAATTAGTCATTACAGCCTAATGGGGAGGCAATGAAAGCCTTCACTGACTCCTTGTGCATGATGCTACTGGTGAGAGGAGGGAGGTTAAGGGTCTTCCCTGGGAGGGCAGGCCTTGAAGGTATGCTGTTAGATTACTGTTTGTTTCTTTTGTGTCAAACTAAAGGCAATAATAAAACAAAAAATAACAATAATAATGGAGGAAGAATATTAAGTCAGTACATGCCCTGACACCATTGGCTAATATGAAGGACAGTTCTTGAACATGCTGCTGCTTTCACACTGGTCCCTGTAGCTGTCCCTTCTCCCTGGATGTCCCCCAGGTGCCCTGGGCTGTGGCTGAGCCCCGGCTGCTGCAGCTGCCCTGCCCTGGCCCTTTGCTCTCAGCGGGGCACAGGGCTGCTCTCAGCACACCTGCAGCTTCCCTGCGTGATGCTCTGGTTTGCCCCAGCAGACACAGACGATTTAATCATTTCCACAATAACTTTTTGTTTCATTTCCACGACTTCCTCTACTTGATGGAAGACAGGGATGATTGCTGCTAATGTTAACATGTCGCTAGGCCCTGATGTTACAAATCTTTCCTTACACATAATGTTACGCTTCAGCAGCAGTCCTTAGATGAATAATGAAAATTTAACCAAGTAAAGGACTTAGAAGATCAGGCCCACAGTGAGATTTATAAACACAGTAAATGCCTTAGATTTTTTACATTGAGTCTCCTGTTATTTTTTTTACCATGGAAATACTGAGATTGCATGAGCCAGGGCAAACACAGGTCACAAAGATTAATATACAGATTTATCATGTCTACAGTACACAACTGTACATGCTGTATGTCCAAAAAATAGTGAAGCCTAAGACAAAAGTACACACAATAAGGGAATTTTGATAGTTTAAACAGCTCTGCTTCATTTTATAAAGTTCCGTTACCCCACAAATAACAGAGCTGTCATAACAAATAGTAACAGTGATAGATACTAAGGAAAGCTGGATGGTGTGCAAGACTCTGGACACAGCTCCAGTGTTCAGATCTGAATTGACTTTAAACTTAATACTTCTTGGATTGCTCAGCCCTGGCAAGGGCTGCCACAGTATTTCTCAATTTACAAATGTAATATGTATCAAATAGCATATAGTAAAATGTAACATTGCCTTGACCTGAGCACAGTTGCTTGAGGCCATATATGGTTTTTCAGATGAACTTTGGGTAGTTAGGTTTCTATCTGGAAGACTCGCACAGGCCTCAAGAGCTTCTCAAATACCTTTAAAAAGCAAAAAGGGAAGAACAACATGGCCTGCCATTTGCTGGTTGGATGCTGTCCATCACATCTGCAACGAGTGATGTCAGGCTCAGTGCAACTGCTGTCAGCTTGGCAGCACTGCCCCTCGTTCAGTGTGTTTAGAGCAGTGCCCCATTTTCAGCTGGTTAAGATCAAAAAATGATAGGTTAAATGAGGCTGGGAGAGACCCAGTCTACCCTCCTGCCCAAAGGGCCAGCGCTGGCATCACACAGGCTACTTAGGGCTTGGACCAGTAAGGCCTTGAAACCCTCCAAGGATGGAAGCAGCACAGCCACTCATGGGGACCTGAGTGGCCTCCTCATGAGGAAAGTTTCTCCCTATACTCAGCCTGAACCTTTCTCATTCCAACTTTGGGCCATTGCTTCTTGCCCCCCCATCCTACATCACTGTGAGAAGTCCCACTCCATCTCTTCCATGGCCCTTTGGTGATGCTGGGGACTGTTAAGCATCTCTTTTCCCAGCTGACCCCGACCAGCTTCCCTAGTCTCTCCTTATGGGGCAAGTGCTCCAGCCCTGACACATTGGGAGCCCTCCCTTGAGCTCCCTCCAGTTTGTCCATGTCTTTCCCGTGCTGGCCCCCAAAACTGGACTCAGTATTTGGATGTGATGTGAGGAGTGCCACACAAAGAGGGACAATCCCTTCCCCTGACATTTGAGCCATACCCCTGGTCACACAGTTCAGAAGATGCTGGCTGCCTTTGCTGTCACAGCACACCTCAGTGTTGTTCAGCTGATTGCCCACTGTGACCTCAGGGTTGCACTGCAGCACTGCAGAGCTGCTCCCTGGCCCCATCCTCTGACAGTGTCATTGCAGGGGATCATCATTTCCAGGTGCCAAGAAAGTACCTGCATCAAGGAAAAATGTTTCAGAACCTTTTGGGTATATAATTTTAACTACTTCTGTGTACAAAGAATGAAGATTTTTTGCCAAGTTTAAAAAATCCAGGAACATTTTCTTCAAGCAACAGTCATTCCCCAGTCTCTGGGATTCAGGGAACGCATTTTGCCACCTTCTGAAAAAAAAAAAAAAAAAAAAAAAAA
>VXBI01001488.1:265927-291475 GCA_013397375.1 Toxostoma redivivum
AAAAAAAAAAAGAAAAAAGAAAAAAAGCCCTAATTGTAACAAAGCTGTCTGTGAAGAATTGCAGGCTGCAGAAGGTTGAAGGGTAACATGATTGAAATGCCAGAATGCTTTTGGCAGAACAAGCTGTATCATGAAACAAAAATGTTTCATCGGCACTTGAGCTCCTGCACAGCTCTGCAGAAATGCCCCACTGGTCCGTAGGACTGTAGCAAGGCAATTTCTCCTCATTATTCTCCCCACAGTGCTGCAAAGTGCTGTAACCTGGGCAAAACCTAATCCAGTCCATCCCTTTAAGAAGTATGGATCTGAAACTTGGGTTTGGAAGGGTATAGTTCAGGTTTCCTCATTTTCACACAAACTAGATTTGTCTTGAGTAGAAATTACTTATTGCTTCTGGTTTCCATCATTTCATATGATTGAGGGCTCCTGACTCCCTGCAGGGCCCACTTCAATGGTAATTCAGCCACAAGACACCACATTTTATTTATTCTTGAACATAACCACGGGGTTGCTTGCAGAGATTTAAGTGTGACTGGGGAGAAGAAAACATCACTTCAAAACCTGAGAGGAAATTGGCTGGGCATTGACCAAAGCTGGTCCAGCCAGCTGGAACTGAGGGACATCAGCCCAGTATCAGCAGAAATAGTGCAAATCACAGAAATTAGACCTCCGGTGTCAGGAGCTCACACGTGCTTCAGGGATTGCAGTGAACAGCTCAGCTCAAGAGGGACAGATGCATCTGGCGAGGCTGTTTGCTTTGCTCAGGGTAACAGAACATTATGCTTTGCATTTAGGCTCTGTAACCATTTATTTATGATGCTGGGAAACATGCATGGCTTATCCTGGGGGTCTCCTTCTAGTATTACTTCATGACTTCTGCTGTGTGTATACCCTGCTTACATTGAAATGTTTGAGTAGCCAATCCAAGCTCTCAAAAGTTAGGAAATGCCAAAATTCATGTAACCCTCATTCACCTCTCTCATGCTTGGGGTCATGTTGTTTTACTGCCTACACATCAACCAAAGCACTAATTAGTTCAAGCTATGCAAATTGTTTTAAAAAGCTAAAAAGCCTAGTTTGCAATTTAAAATGGGATCCAGATGCCCTCATCACTTCAAGGCAGGAAAAAAAAGGCATTAAGTGGTAACTGGATTTTTGTGTTATATGGCACGCATCCAGCCTGAACTTGCACATAAAAATAAACTTCATGAGTTCATTGTTCTGAACTTACAGCCAAATGTCCTGTTTGTCTTCTGTTGGTTTTAAATGTTTTGTGACTAAGTTATATAAAACATAGTTTTCAAAAAAAACCCCAGTAACAGTAACTAGTGAAATCTAAATAATACAAACATTTGTTTCTTTGCATGCTTCTACACATTGCACAACCTCTGGATGTTCTGATAGAATTAATGTGAAAATAGCCTAAATATTCACTTATTTCTCCGTTCCCATAGAAACTCTGACAGCAATGATTCATACCTTAGAATTATTAAGTCCCTGACCATGCTATTTGTACTGTTCTTCTCCACAAGGCTCCAATAGCTCACATATTGTACTGCAGAGAAAGCTCACCTGAAGGACAGATTATCTATTTTTGTTTGTCAGCTTCATTTTCTTGGAAATGCACAGCCTTGTTTTTCACCAAGGGTAATTTGAAAAAAAAAAAAAACAAAAAAACAACCTGGGGGAAAAAAAGCCTTAAGCAGAAGAAAACCCTAATCACAATTAGTGTGTTCTGCCATGGAGAGGAAAGAACTGGATTTCCTGTGCCAAACTGAAGCACATAGGATGAATGTAACCCTGCTGTAGATGCAGTCTAGCACAGCAAGTGTCTCATATGCCATGAGAGGGGACAGCACAGCAGCTGGGACAGAGAGAGGGGGTAGGACCCTGACAGCCTCTCCTGACTCAGGCTGGTCCTTGCCTGGCTTTTTGTACTCTGCACAGCTAGAGAGTCTTCCCCAGAACAGCTGGGAAAATGAAAACAGCAACTGACAGAAAAGTGTCAAGCAAAAAAACTGATCCCTCAGCACCAATCTGGACACACGCCCCGTCCATGTAATTAACCATATGCAATATTTCCCTGGAATTTGGACTTTCAGACCTTTTCAGTCCTTAGTCTTTGTGCCAAGAACATCAACTGAGGTGACAGACACTGATTTTGATAGTAGGTTGCTGTTAAAGCATTTGCCTGGAGAAGCTACCTAAGAAAATCAGCCCTGCCCCATGGCACAATAGCAGAAGGACATCACTTACCTCCTCTGCAACTGTGCTTGCTGAAAGAAACACAATGTATGACTTCTCTGGCAGGAAGAGGTGAGGAGGGTGCAGCTCATAAGGGTTTTTCACCCTCAAAATTACTATGCAGAAGCAGAAAAAAAGATACATCACTGTAGGATTGAGTTTGGGCTTACTGAACCACTAATTAGTGGCTTGTCATCAGTCTTGTCTTTTTCTGTTCTCAGAGCCAGGATTATTAGAAAGGCACTTGAGACAATTTCACGTGTTCGGACTTGGATGTTTATTGTATCTTATCAGAAATTACAGAAAGCATAGCAGCAGTTCTAGATGCTTGCTAGAAGTAGGAAAAATGGCCCTAGCTGAGCCTGTTTCAAGGCCTTTTAAAGCTAAACAGACCAATAACAGTTTAACATCTATATTATTTATACTTTTAGCCCAATAATAGATTCTCATGACCCTTAGAGTGACTTTAGACTGACCAATCCAAAAGTAATTACCTAAGTTCCATGAAGAAAAGGAAAAGAAGATGAACAAGAAGAAAAGACACCACCCAAAATTCTCCATCTTGTCCCCTAACTACCACTATACTGTAAAAACCTCAGATTTAAAACCCATCACCCAGTGAAACCACACACATCTAACCTACTACACATTTGTGATTTCTAACTTATTATTCATATTTACAAGTCTTCTCCAAGGTTTCAGGTCCAGTGCAGTGCTTTTCAGAGAGTCTGTGCCTGGAATCACAGAAAGCTCAAAAACTCCAGATTTCTGAGATCCAACACATCAGCTGTGCTATTGCAGTCATTTTCCACTATAAGGATGTGGTAGCATGGCTGGCTCAGTAGTGCACAACACACAGTTGAACTGAACAAGTATATTTGCTCCCAAGGTTTATCAAGTTTATGCAAAAAACACCCCACAGCTGCTACCTGCCAAGTGATTACCAATCTGTTGTGCAACTGCCACTGACATTCATAAAGAAATATCCAGAAGGTTATAATGGTTCCTAGGCTGCATGGACAAGTCAAGAATCATAAAAACAGTTACACTTGAGAGTAATCTGGAAATTGGGTGATGGAAAGGAAAGTCACATGGGGCAAAGTAATTCTTTTCCAGGGTAGAAAATAGATACTGTCTTTCCATCATAGAACAATGGAGAAGTCCTGCTTGCAACCCCATCAAATAAAATGACTGTACCCATGAAAACTTCAAAGGTTCAATTTTTAAATGAATGCAAAATAAAATGCAATCATATAAAAGAGAAAAATAAAAACAAACCTTTAAAACCCCCTATCATTTGGTAATAATGCTCATTTAAGTAATGCTACGTTTAAGCATTTTTTTATCAACATTAAAGTATATTTTTGGCTAGAGAGTTGTGGGTAATAAATGATTAGTAAAATATATTTCCATTTATAGATGCCTTGGAAAATGAATCTATCATATAACAGAAAATAAAATTACATATGCAGGGACTTCTCCCACTTAAATATCTGTAAATACAGTTTGGTTGGCAGCTCTCAGTTAACACAGTGGCCCGCAAGTTCTGGTGGGATTGTGCCATGAGTAACCATTAGCAGGGCAAGGGATGGAGGGCAAGAGACGAGGAGCATCACTGGAGTTCATTAACGAACATGAGATTGAGTGTACAACAAGCACGATGAGCTCCTCACAAGCACATGAGCCATGTGCACAGTTAGACCAGTAAACAACACCTGGTAAGAGGTATTCTCAAGATCAAGAGCAGAACTGAACAGTGAGCTCCATTATGCTTACAAATATATATATTTATAAGCAGATGTACAGAACTAGTTTGGAGTAGGTTTTGCTCTTGCTGTTATTAGGCCTTACTTATGTTACATTTGGGTGTACAGGATAATTTACAATGGGCAGAATTTTTCAAACACAACATAATTCCCATCACACAGTGCAGAGAGCCCAGGAGTGGTGGCAGCTTCAGTACAGCAAAAATAACTCAAGAAGGCACCACATGGGCTCTGTGATACGCATAGATCACACTGTGCTGCTCATTGCAGCAGATTGCTTGGGTCAGGCAGAAAGAAAGTTTTCATTCAATGACCAGTTGCAGAAAGGGAAGACCCCGTGGGTGTGTGATACTGATGAATAAGTAAAAGTAATGTCCAAGGTGGAAGTTTAAAGCATTAACACTGTAATTTCAGTATCAAGAGTATAATTTAAACTCCTTGTGGACTTGCAAGCATTTCTTTTGGAAACAGAGAAAGACTAAGTGGAGAGTAAGTTACCAGCCAGGAATATCCAACACAGATCAAACATTTGCCTAACTACATGGTGTGTTGATGTGGCAGTTTCTAGTGTGCCTCAGAAATCCAAAGTGAGGGTGTCTGAGACATAACAGTTACTGTAGGCTGAAAATACAGAGCTTTAGCCCAGAATTTAGGCTGCTTTGCTATATCTACTGTAATATAGCTATTACAGTGTTCCTAGTACTCGAAACTTATTCATGGGTATTGTTAATTATTAGAACAGTTACTAGTAAGCCTTCAGAACACCCTACTATCTAAATTAGGTGTGGTTTGGGAGTTAGCAGAGCCCTGAGACCTTCCCAGCTGCTGTTTTCCTGCAGTCACTCTGTGCTGGGGGGAGAGAGAAGGTGATACTGTGGGTGGAGGTGGCTAATCCCTGCCAGCTGCTAAGAACAGTCCTGGCCATGCTCAGCCCACCACTGGGGATGTAGCCCTTGCATCTCATTAAAGACGAGCCAGCTGGGAAGAACTGGAGTCAGATCAAGTTTCATTTCAGGGTTTATTTTGCCACCACTGATTTTTCAGAGAGCCAAACCTCTAAGGAAGAATAGGTTCCATCTCTTCAGTTTAGATTGATGCATCTATCATTGGCAGTCAATACACTGATCATTTGTGGTTTAATTAAGATGGTTGACTTAATGATGCCACAGAAATTGTTAGGACTTAATGACTGTTAGCCAGACACATGGAAGTACACAGAAGATGGTGTGGCCACAACTTTTTGCATCCAGCCTAGATCTGACTAATACAGGACAAAATACAACACATTCATGCAGTTATTGAGAGAAGTTCATCAAGAAACTGTTCCCAGGATGCCCATCTCTTCTAGGAATTACACTTGGTATGACCAGTGCCCATGTTCAGCAGGTCTCATGGGGTTGACATGTGGTGTCCCCTTCATGTGTTTCTAGTTCCTGTGACTCAGCAGGATTTGATTGTGAGAGCAGCCTGAGAAAAGCTCAGCCCACACAAGACAGAGATGCTGCTGATGGGCTTGGAAAAGAGCTCAGAGCTGTCAGGGTTTGCACTGACCCGCCAACCAGGACTGTGCATCTGCTCTCTGTTCATGGTTTACAGACTTCTATTGCTTTTTATAGCAACAGATGCTTTTAGTGGCACTTTTAGTCACACCAGTGCTTCCTCACCTCTGCTTGGTCAAAAACCTCCAGGCTTTTCTTTAAGGTGTGGAATTTGCTAACGATGCCCAGGCTGTAGCCATCTCAAAAGAAGGTCACTGCAGTATTTTTGGCAGAGGAGGAGGACACATACATTGTGTTAAAACTATCTGAAGATGGAAACTTACAACTGGTTGGTGATAGATGTCTTATTAGAAGCATGAAACCAGTGATCTGCAAGAGAGACCAATTACCTTTTCATATAAATTATTGCCTCCCTCTCTATCTGTGCTGCAAAAAGCTGAACTATAGATCTCAGACTACAGCAAGGAAGGGAGACTGACTGGCAGGCTATGATGATCGAATTCAACATGGTGCTTTATCCAAAATCAGCTAGTTCAGTACACACAAGTCTGCAGACCTTCAAAACGTATGATTTTAAAAATTTGGATAGAAGTCAGGAAAAAAAAAAAAAGAATGGGAAAGTATCTAAGGAGAATGGGTTATTCTACCTGATTATCACTAGGGATTTTTAGGGTTCATCTTTGTAAGCTGTTGTATTCTGTTTTATAACCAAGTACAAGTCTATAAGGGACGAGAGGAAACTTTAAATTATGAAGATTAGAACAGGTACTTTAAAAAAAGAAATTCTTTAAACACAGCAGACAATAAGAACAGCTGGGGCTACACTAGAGGCCATACCAGGCTGAAATCAGGCAAGGGTAGCAGTTTCTCAATGTTTCCTTCATTTTTGCTAAGAAATCTTGTCGAATCTCCTTGAAGGAAAAATACCAGTGACTTTAGAGCACCAGATGGTTTGAGCTAGAATGACAGATGACAGAATCACAGAGTTGGAAGGGAATAACAAGGTTCATCAAGTCCAGTTCCTGACCCTGCACAGGACCTTCCCCAAGAGTCAGAACATGTCAGAACATGTGCCCAAAAGTACCCACACACGAATGGCAAAGCTACAGTACACTCACAGTGTCTCACATTCCAGAAAACAACTCTCAAACAAGAGGCTTTGAGGTTGCTGAAGATATTGGGATCACCTGACACCCACTTCAGTGGCTGGGCATCCCTCAGATGTAGGGCTCAGTGCATGGCTCGGTGTATATGAAGGGTGGAAGGGGACAATCCAAACACATATCTGTGCATGGGGACTAGGCACAGCTTTATGGCAAACGATAAAATAATGAAGAAAGAGCTATTCTAAAAGTTTGCAATGGCTCATTTTAATCTGTCCATTTTATTCTTTCCTTTATCTTCTCTGATCAGTAATGATGAGACACATAAATTTTTTGGGCTAGAACTACTAACTAACTTGCCAAACAGATTTGTATGAAGGCTTTTTAGGCACATTGTAAATATAGAATTACTACAAATAAGCCACAGAAATCACTTTTAGGATGACTTTCCTCTTGCCATCCCTTTCCCTTCACACAGCAAGACATGCCATCCTTGCTGTCCTGTAGCCAGCAGCTGCAAGCAGCAGGGGACTTTACATGGAAGTCCCCTGTAGGAGGCACACAGAACATTTCTGAGGCTGGGCGAGCAGTAACAAGCAACCCCTGGGGCAGCCACTGGGGTTATCGGATTTTCCAGAACATGGCAGAGGAGCATTACCACAACTGGGTCACTGTGCCACTGGTAAAGACCACAAGAAGTAAAATATGGCAATTTAGTAAATTATCTGTAATTCAGGATAAACAAAAACACATCTTCACTTAGCGTATTCCCTGAAGTCTCTAATTGCTCCTTTCCAACTTTTTACTAGAGTAAACACTTTTGTTATTAATGTAAAGGAAGTAATCTGTCTCTGAGTGCACTTTTTTGTTCTCTTCCAAAGGCTGTCCACAGGGAGGAATTAGCATGATCCTAAGCTAAATGATGCCTTCATTTGCAACACTGCAGCCCCACTAATTTCAGAAGCCTTCCATTTCCCCGCCTCCCCCATGTGAGAAGGCTGGAATAAATTATTTTATCCTCTTTCCTTTCCACTGGTGTGGGAGAAATGGGTCTTGAAGTGAACAGACCATGTGGGCTCTTCTGGAGCTGTAATACTGTGAAAAGAAGGGAAGGAAAAGGTTGGAAACACACTCATGGATGGGGGTCATGTAAATTAGAATCTGGGAATTAAGATGCATTCACTGGATGTCACAAACTTTGTCTCCAAAGGGATTTTTTCACCTCCAAAGCATAAAGATAGTAACAATGGTTAGTAATTCATTTAAGGTGTTGCAGATGACTGAGAGCAGGTGTCTTTGGCCAGAAAAGCAAAGCAGGACAGGATTGCTATGTATCCTTTTAGGTGATCAGTGGAGCAGTTCACACAGCCCAGATTGCCTATGGAGGGGGCAGGAATCATATGCTCAGAAGCAAAGCCGGCCACCTTAGGATCAATATGCTAATTAAAACATTAAGATATTTTGTGTCCTGCATGTACTAGTTCCCAATTTACACTATTACTGCACAATCTGTTGAATTCTATGTAAAATATAATAAAGCCAGTTTCTGATTATTTACTAATATGTTGTAATAAAAAACCCCACTAATATGCTTACTCTGGGCTTTAGGTTATTAACAATTAATCAGGAAAGAGGCTTCCTCATCCCATTGGAAATGAGGGATTCACATTTATATTTTTGTTTGCTCCTAGCTTCACTAAAATAATTTCCTTAGGTGAGTGCTACTGTAAATGCTTTTATAGGTTTTGCTAAGGACTCATCATCACTCATCCAAACTACCCATCTGCACCTCTACTGGAATCACAAAAGAACACTAAGGCAACTGAAAAACAAAAGCAGGACTGGGAGAATAATGAAGTTCTGATCATTTGCAGTCTGCTTCGATTTTCCTTTTGTTTGCATTTGTCAGAAGACTGGGATGTGCCTCTGCCAAAGGGGAGATGTGCTGTGGGTGGAACAAATGTGAGCAGGCAGGATTGGATAAGGTATATACAGCATCTGCTCACAACCTGAAGCCAACCTCCTGGCCCCTTGGCAAGACTGCTTTCTTAGGTCCATGCTCATCATGGTGATACCTGCAGCCTCTCTGAGGATAGGCCACTGGGATGGCTTCCTCCATCTAATCTTAAGTGAACACAGTTACATGTAAGAAGGTTAAAAATGCAGCATAGTCTGTAACCAGTTTCTTCCCAAGGTTAACTAACTGAGGCAGTGTATTTTCAGATACATGATGCCTCTGTAAACAGGCATGTTGTGAACCAGCCTAAGCAAGAGAAGAGAGAGATGGAGAAAGCGGTAAAGAAAGCTTGGGAAATGAGAGCTTGGAAAAAGGAATGGAGATGCAGAGAGAGAAATCATGCGGAAAAACTGTCTGTCACTTCTCTGAGAGAGACGCTGCTCAGTGACAGCACTGATCCTCTGCAGTTACTGCTTGCTGAAGGAATCTGTCATCAAGCAGGCAAATATGTAAAAAAAAACAAAAAAACACAAAACTTTGTACCTTTTTTTAATGTATGGTTTTTGGGATGTTTTTAAACAACCACGTCAAGGCCCTTGCCTGCAGGCTATTGTTGTCCACAGTGACTCTCCATCTGGCTCAGATGCACACAGGGAAAAACCACATTCATCATTATTGATTACTTTAGGTCTTGAAGGCCTTTGTAATGGAAAGGCCGATGTCAGTGTAAGACAATAGATGTAGTGAGACCTTTCCCAGGCTTCTTTGTTTAGGCTCAGCGGGTGCCTCAGGCATTTGTGTATATGTCTGAACCAAACATCAGTCAGAAACCTGTCATGTCCATGGGATACAAAAAGCTGGTATCTCAGTTCGTGAGAGAATTTCATAGCCAGGGTCAAGTTTTCTTTGATGACTGTGTCATGAGGGGAGAAACGTTTTGGATTTTTAATAGAACGAAAGTCAGTGTTGTTCATTTCTAGGGTCTCAGATTGTCTTAAAACTAGAGATAGGATCCAGAGTTGTGTTGCAGCTGGGACTTTCACATCATGAACACTCACAAACACTGGAAATCACCCATACTCACTGCTCCATTTTAATCTTGCCCATAAAATCAGCAGACAAAACTGCTCCTGTTAAGAAAACCCCAAGTACTTCAGCCTGTAGGAACAAACTGGGATACAAAAATATGATATGCAAAACTGAACTGCAGCAGCAGTATACCAGTTTCTGTCAATTTTTTTGTGTCATCTACTACAAGAACCCAGAGAACAGCTGTGGTCAGATACCCTGCATTGTAAACTGATGCAGAATAAAGGCTAAAGGGCTTTTAACCTTTTTCCATCTTGTTTCCAAAACAATTGCAAACAGTCATTCTATTTTGGGAAGGCAAAGGGAGGGAGAAATGGGAAGAAATTTTTAGAAACACATAAAGAGATTTAGCAAAGAAAATTTTTGCATAATTTTTTTCTTTCCATTTTTCTTTCACATTGTTCTTTATACAAATAAACACAGCATATGTCCTCCATCTAACTTCACTATCAGAGGAAGTTTTTAACCCTTTCCTTCTTTCTGTATCTGATTTTATCTAAAAATAAAACATTACATTTTCTATATTGAAATTTCAGCTCAAGCTACTTATACTGAGACTAGGGAAAATGTAGAAACAAAGAGAAAGCTGAAGATGGTAACCTAAAGACATCCCTTAAGTCTACCTGCAGGACAGTCAACTAGAAAGTTGTCTGTGGAGTATGACAGGCTCTTAGTCACTAGGAAACAGCTGTAGGGAAAGTTTTATTGCTTTCTTTTTTGTGAGTTGCATCTTCTGAGATTAATTTCTGAATTTTATCAGTTCACTGAGAAAGTCAGGTTTCTGAAGTCTGTACATCCATCCCAACTGAATACTAGAAAACTGTAAGTAACCACTGTTTCACTAACAGCAGCTCCATGATTCGGAATTTCTCCAGCTGGATTCATCAGATGTTATAAAGGCTTACCTCACAGACTAACCAGGAAAATTCCCATATTAGAATGCCTAGTTATATCATGGCTGGCTCACACTAGCCTCCCATAGAGATGAGAGATGCAGCCTCCTCTCAGAAGGTAAAAGAAGGGCTCTACAAAAATGGAAAAATGTTGGAGTTGTTTAGTGGCCATTCAATAGTGTCCCCACAGGGTGTTCTCCTCTGCAACACCATCTATGCTGTGTTTGGCTGAGTGCTCCCACTCACACAAACCCCACAGCAGTGCCTAAAGCCAACATTAGCAATGCACCTGGCCTGGTCTTTAAGCTTAATCATTCCTCTTCAGGTATTCTGAAGTGCTTTGCACAACTGTCACTGCAGCTTTCTCAGAAGAGCAGTGAA
Organism: Toxostoma redivivum; assembly: GCA_013397375.1. NCBI lineage: Eukaryota > Metazoa > Chordata > Aves > Passeriformes > Mimidae > Toxostoma > Toxostoma redivivum. The sequence continues at coordinate 276,860 of VXBI01001488.1, forward strand.
GCCAAGGACTCCCAGAGTTGCATTTAGGTACTTGCATCCAAGAAAGAAATTTGTACAAAAAAATCTCACACAGTCCATTTTTGATTGGAAGTGGCTAATGGCAGGCATTTTTGTAACCATGCCTGCCCAAAAGTCATCTTGCCTCTGCAGGGCACCTCAGCACCTTGGGACTTGCACACTTTCACCCTCACTTCCAGGGTTTTCACTGGCAAATGGAATAGTGCATGGGAACATTTCTGGTCAGTGGGATAGGCTTGTCTAGACTAATAAACTCTGAGGATGGCCTATGGTATTAGATATGCCCACATCAACCAACTTTCTCTCAAGCAGTTCCTGAGCATGGTTTGGGAGTTGGAAGTTTATAGGGACCTTCCCCAATAGGCACCATGCATGTGGTCTCCCAGCTGTGAGGTGAAAAAAATTCCTGCCATAGATGTGGGCTATTCTGTGAGGCAGTTGACTTCAGCATCCAGAAAGCTCTTCATCCATTTAATCTATTAATACAGATCTAGCTGAAGACAGCGAAATTTGGTCTGTCCCTGGGTTTACCTGGCTCTCACTGGTACTGGAGTTAGTGCACTGGAGCCACATGACAGTGACAGACCAATAATCCTGGAGGGTAAGTAAGCAAGTGTCTGCATTCAGCCTGTCCCCACAGAGTGCTCCCAAGCCTTGGGGAGTGGGTTCTTATTCCCACTTATTCCCAATCAAGGAGTCGATTGTGTGCTTTTATCTAATGACTCTTTAATGGATATACATTCCCGAGGAGCTGGAGCAGGAAAACCACTGTAATTGTGTCACAACAGAACAAGCTCTATGGAGCTCTATTTCCAATTAAAGAGAGGAATTTTTAATGATATTTATGAAGAGAAAACCTCATGCATGCCATTAATTGCTCTAGTCAATGACTAAAGAAAGTAGTACATAATTCAAACATACATTTGAAAAAAATATGGGTTTTTGAATTTTTTTTTTAATCAATACTAAATTAATTTTTAATAATGGCAAACTTCCAGGACTAATTAACTGCCTAGGCTGATATACATGATAACAAAAACTGGTATATCCAAACCAGAGATGGATAAAATTTGAAAAAAAAATTACAAAAATAATTCCCCCAAATACTGATCCAAATCAACTGAAGTTAGCAAAAACTTTAATGCTGATTCAGGAAATATTTAATCTCTTCAAAAAGAGGATTTTTTATTTTTTTTGTTACAAATAAACTCAATGGTTTAAAATAAATGGTAAATAACGCTACTTAATCTCAAGAGAAATAAAATTAGGTCATATACCAGCTAATTAATTAATTATTTAACTTTATTCAAGTTTTAATTTTGGAATTCAAGCAAATGCTAGGATTGTAAAAAAAATGCTATGGCACATCCTTCTTTCAAACATGCCAATGTATTTTAATGTCACTTTTTGAACATGTGTTCAAAGCTATTTTTGGGACACATGGGAAGACTAAGATATGGGCCGTGTTATATTCCATTCCAACATACTCAGAAGTATATATTTGCACTAACTATTATTTTTATTAATATATATTTTCCAATATTTTTAAATGTTCTGTTCTTAATGTTTTTTCAGGTATTATTTTTCTAGGCTGTTGACCAAATTAAATTGTGTACTCAAAAATCCACATGTAATTCCTACAAAAAATCATGTCTGTGTTCATGGCATCTGCTACTGTAATGTCAGACACAAATAAATATAATATCCTCATTCTTAAAAGGCTGAGATTTTAAGTGTTAGAGCTGTGAGAAAACAATTGAGACTCAGAATGGAGCTATCTGCAGAGTAAGGTAACAGTCAGGGTTAATGGAGGGCAGAATCAAACAGGTGAAACATCTCTGAGGAACAACTACAGAAGAAACAGGAGGGACCACAAGATTTCCAAATCCAAAACCACAGCTGCAGATGTAAGATCGTCTTTCAGTCAACAATTCATTTGAGGCTGCTCTTTTTTTACCCCTCTTTTTTTAAACACAGACTTGAAATTCCAACCTTTGTCAAAATTCAGGTTTGAACATGTTCATCTCAAAATTATGACGGCATTTATATGACAAGATGCTGCTTGGTAAAAGCAAAGAATGAAAAAAAACCCTTCCAAAAGAGTGTTTATGATTTTAGCTCCCATTGTTCAAAAATAAATGAAATAATTTAGTTTTCACATTTCTTATGTAGATGAACACCAACAAGCATTAATATTAATTTCTGTGAGCTATTCTAGCATAAAAAAAGAAGAAAGCTCTAGGTGTACTCACAGATGAATCTATGACTGTCAATGAGGACAGAATCCATTTTTTCTAAGTTTGCCTCATGGTAAAATTGAAGTACTTTGTCTTTACTGATTTTTTTCCAAAACTATAGAAAAGCACGTTATCTACCCTGAAGTAAAAATACATCTTTCTCAGTAAAAAACATCCCACATGGATTGTACCGTGAGTTCTGAAAATTATATATCCCTTCTTAGGCTTTTCCAGCCATTATATTGATTGCTACGTAAAATTACTGAGTTATTTCAGCTTGTCGCTGTCTTTTGAAGGTTATGCAACTTAAAATAGTTAAACTAACCTTTAGTTTGACCTTTGTAAGCCATCAAAACACTATTGGAAGCAGCTCTGTTTAACCATTCATGATTTTTAGGTACATTTGAAGTAATATCTGAAAACTGAAGGCCAGTGTCTCCATTGGGAAGATTAAATTCCACTTCCCCCACAGTATTTTCTAACATTTTAAACTTACTTTACTGAAAGTAAATCAGTCATTGAATGAAGAACATTTTCAACTACTTATGACATAAACAAGCAAGCAAGCAAAAAACCTTTAGATTGCCACGAACTTCCTCATTCATTTGACCCTCAAAATGACAAATTATTTTCTAAGGAATTTAGATACTATATAGCCTCAAAAGCAACCTGGTGAAACAGCTGGTAAGAGAGTGAATGCAGATAAAAAGCATGAGGTAACAAACCACACTGTGGTGGGGATAAACTAATTGTCAAAATGTGATCCCTCACAGTTTTAACAAGCTCTGAGGAAAATAAGCAAAATTGAAGTGAGAACCACAGTAGGGCAAGAAGAAGGGAATCCATTGGTAAGGCTGAATATTTTGTTCATATAAACAAGTTGACTGCATGTTAGATGTCTAGTAGTCATAATAGATTCTTGTAAAATGGAAAAACCCAGCCAACCACTTTTAGATTTGGTCCTTTGTGCAGTGATTTAACGGGAAGGGAGTGGTGACCCTTTGCAGAGCAGTGATCTGAACTGTGGCCCTGACAGAGGGAGGCTGGCAATGTCTGTGGGCTGATGTCATTGCTGCCTGACAACACATTCCTGGCCTGCCTTGGTATTTCTCACTGGACTGACTATGTTCCATTTGTCAGAATTCCTTGAATTGTGCAGCAACAAACATATGTACAGTTAATTTTCTCATATTATATATTTAACCTTACAGTGTCCTAGTCTGCCTTATTCTAGTGCTATTGCTGGTATAATGCATTTATTCCACTTCCTGTCCATAAGAGTGAATATAAAGGATTTTTAAAGAATACCATTAAGCATTTTAAGCCTTGATATGCAAACATTTTCAGAGAAGAGGATAATCATGAGTCTTGTTCCATTTTCTCCAGTCCAACACTCCCATGTCTCTTACAAAAAATATCTCAAGATTAAACCCTACCTGCACTGAACAGGAGAAAATGTCTTAATGAGATAGATATTATAAGGGAAGGAGACACATTTTTCATCTTTGTTTTCATATTGAAATACTTAGTTAAAAATATAGCTTTGAGATTACTTTAAACATGTTTCTTTGTACTGTCCATGCTAACCACTCCTTGGTGATTATAAGCATAAGACAGTCTCCTTGCTCTCAGATATGTCCCACAAAGTCCTCTATAGCTTCCAGCAAAGAGTAACCAAAGCCTAAACAATGACTTTGATTACTCTTCAATATGAATAAATTTTAAATGCCAATTTCCTTTTGTTTATTAATTACCAACAAAGAAGATGTAAAGGAGTAAGAAGATAACATTTGATCCGGTAAGACATAATTTCCATTTGATCTTTCCTCTGTGGAGGTGAGGAGAATAATGTGCATCAGGACTTGCCAGTTCAAGTATGTTGCAAGAAATAAGATTGCTTCTCCATGCTATTCCCTTGCTTACATTAAGCTTTCCTGCCAAGAAGTGTATAACTGTGGATTTGTTGTTGGGACAGCTCTGATGGACAAATAGAGCTGCATGTGCAAAGCAGCCATGTGTACAAAGTGGCACAATGTTTTGGCTTTTTGAGCCTGTCCTACAGTTCAAATATGGAGACTTATCTAACATCCTGCTTCTTTGCTACCCAATCTTTCACTGATTAAAGCCAGTGTTTTAATTTAGACTCAAATTTCTACTGAATGTCCTTTTTTTCAGGTAAAAGCATCCACATCAATGAGGCAGTTTTCTACTTGGTGAAAGATCTGGAGACTGAGACCCAATATGCACCCACAGCATGTAACAGCCTTTGTTCCCTTTATTTCACAGAGGAGTTTAAACATTTTTAAAGGACAGACACACCCTATGGCATTTAATACCTAGATGGCCAATGCCAATAGATATCTAATTCAAAACCCAGAGGTATTGTATTTGAAAATGTTGGGCCAGTGGCTTGACATGTGTACTTGAGTACCTGGCTATGGTCAATAGGGAAGCTCTGGAGGCAGAAAAATATTTTACTTGGTAAAATAATTTCCCTTTAGTTTGTATAGAGATAGAACAAAAAACTTACTGTGACAGAAGGAAGTTAATTCAGCTTTGGGTGGGAGTAATTGAGTTTAGCAGGAATTCTATTAGTGATGAAGAAGGGGACTCAAAACACTGCATGGGTTATCTCAGGTTGTAGTTCTGCATCTCAGCTGCTCCATTCTCTGTTCTCTGGCTCCAGTGCTGCAGTATTAACACTAAAAAGAGCAAATACAAAACAGTGAATTATCCACAGATTTGTCTGCAGCCAGTTACTGTGGTAGCCAAGTAATAACTGCAGTGGCTCAAGTGCATTTCTTTTTCTGCAGAACAGCTTCTGACATACAGAAGCCTTAGTGCTCGGGCCTCTGCTAGGAAAGTGGGATTTATTCTTTATATTGAAGGCAGAGTTTCAACAAGCTGGATAGAGCTGAACTATTCAAAATGAGTTTATGCCATCTGAAGAACAAACAGGTTGAGTTTGGTTTCTTATTTCCATTGTTTTTTAAAGAACAGGAGGAGCACCCTTTAAATGACAGAGATTGTTCATAGGCAGATAGTGGCAGAAGTGATGGTGTAAAGGAGCTGGCTGTCCAGCATGCCACTGCACAGCACAGCCACCACACCAGCACAGGGCGTGCCAGTAACTCAGTCCCAGTGGAGTGAGTAGGGTCAGCCACTGCAAAGATCACCAAGTTGTTCTGCACACAACTGTGACCCCAGCATAGTCCCTCCTTCATGGAGTCAGGGGATCCAGGGGGAACCATTGGCAGGGGATTACTGTTGGAGCAGCCCACAGGATGCACCAACCCAACTGTGAAGAACTTTGTTTCGTGTCCGTACCAAAAGAGCAGGGCGAAGGGAAGACAGGTTTGAGCCTACTACCTACAGTCATCCTCCTCACCAGAAAAGCAGAGCTCTGAAGTCACAGCAGTGACCAACATATTAGGACTGAGCAATCTAAATACAAGTCTATTCCAGAAGACTGAACTTGAAAATGTTTCTTCTGACCTTTCCCAAATGCCGTTCTTTATCGTTGCCAAGTAGTATTCCAAGCAGTTTAATCAGATAAAGGTTTGGAGTGGTGATGGATGTGTTTGGGGGTTATGACTGTTTTTTCAGTTTGGTAGATGTTTTAAGCATAAGCTGAGCAATGTTTTTTAAGGCTCCTAGATCTCTGACCAACTCAGAAAGTTGTTTCCCTACACCATGCCATCCTCATCATGTCATGGAAGTTGAAAGAGGCTTTCTTTTTTATTCCAGTCCAGTGGCACACATTTCATCTTGTCACGCAAAGGAAAGCAAGCAAGGCAGTGGAGGAGGAGTGTGAATTTACTCTGCTTGTCTAAGCTCCCAGGTAGGTCATGAATGTCATGATCACTGGAACATGACCTGACACCATACTGGAGCGAAGCAATTTAGCAGGTGGTAGGACTGTGGTGATATGAAGCAAACACTCTATCACTGATTTCAATTTGTGTCTGCATGCGCAGGTGTCGTGGTTAAACTCTTCCATTTCAGGAGGCACTTCTGATCCTAAGCACTCTTCATTTATCAAAGATAATGAGTAGAAAATGTGAAATGCAAGTTAGAAGCTAATTGCTGTAACAGCCCTTCTTACAGACAAATTGCCAATGACATTATCTGTCTTCATCAGGGCAAAAGCAGAGACCCAGTTCCAGCCACAAATGTTTTTCCTACCAAACAGCCATCAGACACAAATTTCATCCACAAAACTGAGAGAGAATAGCTGTTTATACTGTTTACAAATGAAGTGTACATCTTCTCCCCATAACTAACCAGGTACACAATCACAAGGATGCCTTTGCTATCCTGACTCCAGAACTGACCTGTGGATGTCAGTCAGCACACTCCTGACAAAACCGAGCACTCCCATCCAGGAGCCCATCGGTATGCTCAAATAAGCAGCTCATGACACAGCCCTTCTAGCTCCTGTCTGCATGTGTGTGTTGGCAAAATTTTTTATGGGAGATGTGAGTGCCCTTCTCCACACTACAATTGTTTTTCTGACTCCCTTACAGGCTTTTATGGCAGGAATCTCTCTTTTTTGTCTCTGTACTCACACAGGCTGAGGCAAGATCCTTCTATTGCAGACAGGTATCTCACTATTCAAAATCACTTCAAAGGTATCTCCTTCCTTTGATTTAAATCTGAATCCCAGGCTAGTTAGCCACTTGACAACCTAGGAGACAACTACAAGCTTCCCAGCTATCTGTCTGTTATCAAAGGCAGACAAGACAATCCCTCTTACTCTAGAGCACTGAGAACAGCATTGTTATTTACAGTGTTAAGAGCAGTCTGCCTTGTGAGTTCTATTCTGATTGTGTCTATCAGTCATTACACTAGCAGAGAAACTCTGGGAATTGTGTGTGTGCCATCTCTTTCAGGCAGATTACTCTTCTACAGTATGCTGTCCTCCTGTTTTGCTATTATAATAGAAGGTAATATTAAGTTGAAAAAAATCGAGGGAAAAAAGAGTTTACTTTATCTCTCGTTCCCTCTTGGAGAACAGAGGGAAAGCCATGACAGTAAGAAAAAATGTATTGTGATTATGAAAGCCTTGGTAGATCCTTATTTAGGAAAATTAGTGTGATTCAATACCATGGTGTACAATGTGCTTCCCACATAAGAGTCTCATTGGGAGCCATTGGCTTCAAATGAACAGCAGCAATTCTGCTGACTCAGAGAGGAAGAAAAAGACTAGAGGTTAATGCTAACTACTTCTAAAGGAATCTGTATTTCTTAAGAAAAAGGAACTGAAGCTGTAAACTAACTGCATAACTAATTGTAGGCATTTTACTGCTAGGTGGTGTGCTGGTTTCATGGGTTATGGCTCTGTTGTCTGTGTAAATTACAAAAGAGTGGAAACATACATTTATATAAAATAATTTATATATCTATCTTCCTAGATATATCCAGCTACAAAGAAGCAACTAGTCAGTGAGCAATATGTGAAGCTCTCTTAGTAGAAATGGTCTTTCTAGAGAATATGAAGTGAAATTGATCTTCCTCTATTTGAGTTAAAAGAAGGTTTTTAATCGAGGTGCTTTCTTGTGTAGGCTTCCTTGCATTTGCACACACAATTCCTGAAAAGCTTTGCTTTTAAGCATACAAAAACGAAACTTCATCTTGCATCAAGTTCTTTATGACTGGGCACCCTCCAAAACCATGTAGCTATCTCCCAGCATCTTGATTTGTATTGTACCTAGCCCATAGTGTGGAGCAAGAGCAAGGAAAATGCAAGCCAGAAGAAGTACTACACACGGAAATTCTCCACCTGGGCCTTTTTCTTCTGTCTTCTCAGCAACTCCCAGACAAGCATTTCAGAAGAACTTGGGAGAAATGGAAAGGGGATTTATTCTCTTGTGAATTAAAAAAAAGAGTAATTTTCCTAAACACCACACAGCTATCACTCAAACTTCTACAGATGAATAATAATGTATGTGGTATTTTAGGAGCCAGTGTTCAAAAAATCTCCCACCCTTTTTTTTTTAATAGCTTTTTGATGTGAAAATTGTGTTTTGCCAAACCCATACTTTTGTCTGCAAAGTTTCTGATTTTATTGGTGTTCTCCACGCATCTATCAAGTCTAAAAATACCCATTTGTTTTATTCACACCCTCCACTTTTTTCTTTTGTTCACAAGAAGGAATTTGCATTTGCACCAGAACAACTGATATTTAAGTTTTCCCTTTTCCAATCTAATTCAGGGGGCAAAATAAAAAGTAAAGAAGAAAATTTTCAGTTTTTATTGATCAATGACTCATAAGAGAAATTTCTGTGTGCATGCTCAGGATAAATTAATGAGCCACAGGAAAATGTGGGTTAAACTAAACTATTTAGTAATCAATGGAATGCCCAGCTGTGATGTGCAATGGTTACAGACCAAGAGCAGCCATAATTTAAAGGAAATTTGCCAAGTCAAATCAATCAAGTTTTGTTCTCAGAAGCTGCAAGTTTCACTCAAAAACCAATGATGAAGACTTGACAGTCTTAGGTAACTGCCCAGCATGTGATTTCATATTCAACTTGTGTCGTTCTATATTAACTGTAGAAAAAATGCAATTTTCTAGCAGTCACTGGAGGATATGTTAGGTTAAACAAGGACTGGTTGATTCACAGATCGTTAAAATCAGTGGGGAATGTGCAGGACCATAATTTTCATTCATCATCTAAAAACAAGTCCAGAATGGCTGATAAAATACATAGGTATCACTAAGGTTAGAAAAGCAGTCAGAGTAATTTGTCTCGCCTGTATACCATGCCCAGTCAAGCAAAATATTTTCAAAACAGAAGCTTGGACAACTGGGAAGAAAGGATGGAGGCCAACCCTACCAATGGAGAACTGCCTTGGGGCTCTACAAGACAGATAAATGAGCAGAACGCCTCATATTTTAAAAGCCTAAAAGATTTTTGGGTGAAGAAATAGGGAAATAATACTGAATGGCAAAGGGATGGCACTTTCTCCTCATAAGCTCACTGCACGAACACAGTGTCCTTTGGGGATACCCAACTTCAGAAAAAGAGGCTGAAAATCTGCAAAGAGCTTAGGGATGGACGGCTAAAGCAGGGAAATACAGCTGTTTGCTGGAGACTGAAGAACCTTATCTATTTATTTTTATTCAAGAGGTTAAGAAATTACTTGATTACAGCCTACATACATTTACAGTGAGGAAGGGCTTGAAGAAAAATAATGCTTAATGAGAAGTACTTGGAAGATGAAATGCAACAAATTCAAGCCCTGGACTCTAAAGTTCAGTGACAATAACAAACCAGTAGTTAATAGATGTTTACCAGATTTACTATCTGTTAAAAGTTTTGAGGACCAAAGTGAATGAGGATCCAGATTTCCACACGTACCCTCCTTTGGAGCATGGCATTGCAGAAACACAAGAGAATGAGCCCAGAAACAGGTTTCTGCTTGTCCACACCACCAAACCCTTAACTTACTCCCTGGCCCTCCTTTAGGCCACTGCAATCAGCTCTCCCTGAAACAGTGACACACATGTTTTGGCCAGTTCAGAAACACTCCTGTGCACTGCAGTATCCAAAATAAGGAGATGGAATGATGCAAATTTCCCACAGCTGAAGAACTACTGCAAAGAACAAATAAATCAATCCATTTGAGCCGACTTTCCCTTATCTCTGCTCATAATAGCACCTCCCCACTATTTTATACCACTGTACCTTTCACGGTTTTAGCTTACAGCACATAATAGGCAACTCTGGCTACCTCCTTACAACCATTCTGTTAGCCATTCAGACACAACAAATTTAGAATTATCAAAAATGCTAAATGAAAATGCCACTGCAGCAAGGAACCTGATGCTATAATATACATATACAATACATAAAGTATATAGTAATATATTATCATGGTATTATATGTTCTAAATCTATTTTATATATTTTTATTTTTATGATGTTGTATTTATAAAATATACATCTGTAGTATAACGTGTTAGACAAAAACTGCCACCACAACCCCTTTTGCTGTTGCAGGAAGTGTGGCTCATCTTCTTTTCACATGATATCAAGTGTGCATTTCCTTTCATGACTAAAAAAATTATTAATAATCTTTGAATCAGCCAAAGCCTCTGCAAGTAAAAGTATAGCGTCATAGCATCACAAGACTGGTAAAAGAACTTTTCTTTGAAAAATGCATGAACGAGGGAAATATATATAGAGAGATACCTGTAAATTGTCTAAAATTACAAGCAAGCAATTTTTACATTCTTGCTTTTTAGTCCATTCCCAGGTGCATGATGTCCCATGAGCTCCCTGAATGCTGATCACCAGCCACATGCCCTGACCTCTACACACTGCACTGTACCATCATTAACATTTCTACGCAAATCATCTTGACCTCCGGTGGCCATTCATCCCAAAATCACTGACATGATAGAGTGTGAGAATTGAAACTCACCTCTTCCAAGGAGCACAGAGCCTTTCATCTTCCAGCTGACACACATTGTCCTGTAACTGCTTCCTCCAAGAGATTACACCCTATGTCCTGAGTCCATACATTTACAGATGGAACTGGTGGTGTGTCACTGTAATGGGGCAGGGGGTATCAGAATTTGTGTTATTAATTGCTTAAGGCAACAGGCAGGACAATAATTCATTAAAATGGTAGGGATAGTAAAAGTCACCACAAAATACGTTATTTACCAGAGGTGGCTGAGTGTCAAAGCTGGTTGGAGTATTTTATTCTGTTGTTATGGCAGATACATAGCATGGCAGAGAAATGTCTTGAATGTCTCACCCTGAGTGGCTTCTATTCAAAGCACAGTAGAGTGTTGTATGATGCAGAATTTCTGGCCAAATAATCATAACATGTTTGCTAGTATGAACAAAGCCCAAATTCATAGGCATAGAGATGCAAAAAATCCCAAAAGAGAAAATACAGTCCCAAAATGAAAATAATGATTGACACAACTGGCATCTTTAAATTTGTTAACACCTACATATGATTTACAGGAAGGTCTCTTCTGAGTGGGGAGCACTCCATTCAGTAGGGATGCCTGAGGTTCAGGATTAGTTCTGCAGCTCATGAAACAATTTAGGAAAGTTGGTTTCCTATAAAATTGCACTCTTTGTCTCTTTCTTTCTCTTCTACTGATGCAGTAGGCATTTCTGCCCCTCATGTGTCTGCTGCTGTCTTCTCACTATGGCCCTGCTTAGGCAGTGCTGGCTTGGCAGCCCATGGGCACAGGCTGGCCAGCTGGCTGAGCTCTGGCTGCTTTTCCTTTCAGTAGCACAGATGTGTATCACCTCCCCACAGTGCAACTATTTTCATAAAACTCTACATACACAGACTGTAATGACTCTGAGACTGTCACCCCTCTGACAGTTTGGACTTAAAGCGGCCAAGGATTTAGTAAGGTATGAGGAAAAGAGTGGGAAGGTGTTAGACACTGTGATCATGTAAGTTGCATTTCCTTCAGAAACCATTCAGTAATTTCATGAGAGTGCTATAAAAGGCACAGAAAATATTTCTCAGCCTCACCAAGACACCTACAGAGCTTGCCCTGCTCAAGTCACCAAAATGGAGACTGAGAGGTAATATGGTTATAGGCAAATAAATGCTCTCTCAAGGGGAATTTTTTTTTAAATGTAGTAGAATAAACTGCAAAGGAATCAACCATTTCAATGTACAGACAGGTAAGTCTGAAAAAAAACCAAGCAGGTTAGCAATGAGCAGATTAATTTCTGGCATGCAGTGGACAAGTTTTGGGTCAGCACACTCAGTGTGCTCAGATAAGGAACGGTGACTTTAACATAGGACACAACTTGGTCAGAGACACAACACCAGGCTTGGTGTAAAGACTGTCTATGTAATAAATGAGAGTCCAAATAACTGAAAATGCCATTTTGGATGATCTTATAGACTTTTTTTTTTACTTTAAAAGTAATTGAGTTAAAAAATTAAATGCCAAATTAAAGTTGTCTGAATCAAGATATATAATGAAAATGACAATATGCAATTATGAATACAAGGATTAGTTGTACACTACAATAGCATGTCTTCCTCCTTTCCTTCTTGCTGAAGTATTACTTACAAGGGTTCATAAAGTGACTAATGTATTAAAAGCTTAAAGTCTTGGCCACTTTAGCCATAGAAAGGTTAGAGTGAACATTGCAACAATGTCCATATTAGAACATAACTTTTCTGTTTTAACAAATCATGATGCTGCAGTTCACAACAGCCATAAAACCGCAGTGCTTATAAATCACTCCATAAAAGAGAGTGATTTTTTTTTCATGATAGCAAGGCTAGGAATATTTCAGTCCCAAATGACTTAAACAATTCTTTGTTTAAATAGGAAGGAAGCTTGGCGAAAAAAATGAAGGAAAGCTGGATATGCTGTGCTTAGAGGGAGAGCCTTATAAGTCACTAATGACAATGTGTTATTTTGAATGAGGAGAGGAAAGGGAAAACAGTGACATAGCAAAGAGAGGTTTTAACAATAACACTTTGGAAGTCTCATGAATAGACTCCTGACCTTTACTGCAAAACACTGAGGCACAAGGCTCCTACAGAGGTCTGCATTCATTTCACAAAAATAAATAGTATCAAGGCATTGTTTTAACCAGTCAGAGCAAACACACACATGAGGATTTGTGCTTTAGTGCTGTACTTCAAGCAAACATGAAGCAACCCAAGAATAGAAAGAAGTGAAGCACAATGGAGGAAGTTTCATTCAGACCCCCCTGATTCTTACTTTAATTAACAGGTTTTCCATGGTTTTTTGAGTGGTGATGGAAAGAGCTTTAGTTAATACTGTTTCCTGAATGAGGCTTGTGTGCTGTAGATTTCTCACAATGAGTCTATCCTACCCTGACACAGCACACAGCTCTGTCTAGTGTGTACTACACTAGATAAGGTGGGGAGCTGCATAACAGCAGAACTGAATGGTACTTGAAGAAATAATGAGCTACATTTCCATATGCATGTAAACACCTCAGTCATCAGTACATTATGGCCATTTACTTGTCTAGACAAGTGTCAGATAGACAAGCTTCCTCTGCTGCTTTTTAGATGCAGGCAGTATTAAACTGTGTAGCCTCAGGGACACTTCAAAGATGCAAACCTTACAGGCCAAATCAACAGGTGCAAACAGTGGCTGTTCTACTTGAGTGCAAGTACTTCCTTGGCTGGAGTGCTACCAGCTTCCAGGAACTACAGGGCCACACTGCTGTAAAAGTGGGACAAAATGTGAAACAGGAATCATTTGCACTGAACTCACAGCTCGTATTCCCTCATCTGGTAGCCTACAACACACACTCTGCTATGAGTTGTTTGGTCTCCAGCCTTTAGCAACGATCTGACTTTTCAAGGTGAGAGAAGACAAAGCAAAAGGTGATAGTTGTAATTACCAATATAGTCATAGTCCACACATTCTGTGCCCTTTAAAATAAACAAGGGGCCATAGGGGAAGAGTTTGTGGAAAGCAGTGCATTTGTTTTAACCACAGCTCAGAGGCCGAGCTGGCAAGCAGCAAAGCAAGCACAGGGCACAGAAAGCTTATTGTAATGAGAGCACGAATGACTCAGGGCACTGGAATGGAATACAGCACCTTTCACCTCCAGGTCACTGCTTTCCATCCATTTGCAGCTGGCTGGGACTAGAAGTTATTACCATCAGAGGGGCATCCAGTGAAATGAGTCAGTTGTCTCCATGCAGCCTGGAAGGGACAGCTGCCCAGACCCACCAGTTATTACCCTGGAATAACACTTACTGTTCTCCCAGGCTCCAGCCATGGCTATCCAATAATCACCCCAATGGCCTGAAGCTCTGAGGGCCACCAGGCATACACTGCTGCCTTCTGTTCCTCACAATAACAGGCATGCTCACCCGACTGAGAAAAAGACAAAGATCTTCTCATGTCCCCTTTGCTCCTCACTTCTCTTTCCTTAGAAAGATCTGCAAGAAATGTTGTCTACACTACTCTGTAGTTTTTCTAATTTCATCAAGCCTAAGCACTGAAAAGTGATTGGCCATGCCACAAAAATCATGAGCATTAAAAAGCATATTCCATTTTCTATTGTTCAGTACTCTTGATTTTTACATTCGGTTCATATTTTCAACTTATCTCTTTCTTTCTTTCTTTCGTTCTCTTTCTTGCTCTCTTTCTTTCTCTTTCTTTCTTTCTCTTTCTTTCACTCTTTCTCTTTCTATGTTTCTCTTTCTTTCTTTCTCTTTCTCTCTTTCTGTTTCTCTTTCTCTTTCTTTCTTTCTCTCTTTCTTTCTATGTTTCTTTTTCTTTCTTTCTCTGTTTCTCTCTATGTTTCTATTTCTTTCTTTCTCTCTTTCTCTCTATGTTTCTNATGTTTCTATTTCTTTCTTTCTCTCT